>DWNE01007024.1:0-12574 GCA_018249875.1 Cecropterus toxeus | reverse complement strand
TTATATCATGCTATAGCAGGCACTATTATAAAGGGGACTCCCCTTCCCCCCTAAACGAATGTGACCTGATGAAGTGTGACATTATGTGACAAGTGGTAGGGATGGGAGCTAAAATTCTGGACATCCCATTTTAAAATTTATCATTGGCATCACACTGAGAAGAGGGGAGGCCTCACAAATGTCGCTATCTGTGACAAAGACGGGGGGAGGGGTCAAAAGTCATGAAATTCGTGTGTGTAACCTAACCAAGTGTTACAATAATGAATGCCCTCAGTCACGCGAAGCACCTGATCGGCGACACGATCCGGCGCAACGCGTCGCCGGTGCGGCTGGACGGCGCGCTGGACGGCGCGCTGGCCGGCTCGCGCGCCTCGCTCGACTCCGCTAACTCCGACGAGGCTCCGCGCCCCAGGGAGGTAGGACGCTACTCATCTTTACTATATACTTTCATGTCATTAGTTGTTCCGTAGTGGTTTAGTAATGGTGCGTTTTAAAATAGTGCTTACAGAATAAAATTCATCCCTACTCCCCCGTGTAAAAATATTCTCGTTAATTATGATCATTCTAATTGATGGTGGTATAATTGATTATAATCGTGCATTCCAATGAAAGATAAAGCTGGATCTTCGATATTGGAGTTTCTCGTTAAATAACAATTTTTATAACAAGCGAAAATTTAGTCTATTTGGTGGTATGTGGTTGATGGAAATGCGTTTCTATTACTAAGAACTAAAATAGATGGTTGCCTCTCTTACGCTCGCTCTTCTACTGTCTACGGTCGCTCTTCTACCGAAGCGCAAGAACTCCATACTTTATAGAAGACTTTAGAAATTGGTGTGACGGTGGTACCTCGGTCGCGCTACAGTATTTTCTATCTGCCTGATAAATCTACATGTAACTTCATAGTAGTAATATATTTTCTATTGAAATTATCTTCGAAAACAAAGTATATCTGAGATGTCCAAGTTATGTGTCTTACACATGTGGTACAATTTTTTTAATTGTTGTGAAATATCCGATTGCAGAAGTCGCCCCACAACAATTCCCGAGCCCTACTTCATAGTTTCTCAACGAACGATGCCGCGCTGGGGGAGTACAAGTACACTGTGACGTTCGGACAACATTCCATCAAGATCACGGGCAATAATTTAGATCTCGTTAAAGTAAGGTTTTCACTTGCGTATCACGTTTTTATTAAGGGAAAATGAGTTAGGTACTTTTAATTCCATGGACATTAAAAATATGATCCCCTGAGGACTACAAAAGCTACAAATTAATGATCTAATAGAGTACTTTTCATCCGAATATAGTTCTTGGAATATTTGTGGTGGTCATCACTTAGCACGATCAGCGTTTTGTTCGCGATGCCTCATAAGTGTATGAATCTGATAAAGAATGAGTACACTGCGCTCTGCATCAGTGCAATCTATATCGTTGGCTCCAATGTGAACTGGTGTAAATGAAAATGACAAAATTTGCAGAAGAGCACTTTCAAGATTTAAAAACGTTTTTGTTTATAAACTTTGAATCCTTAAAAGTATTCCATGAATTTTAGAATGAAGCATGTGAATAAGATTGTTCATACATGAATATAAATAAATTTGTTATATTTTTCTTACTTGCGCCTGTTTGTGATGATTTTATTTGGCACCCATTTTAGAAATATCTAGAAATGCAAAAGTGCTTTTGGCATTATATTTCAATGATATCGTAATTTAAATAATTAAGTTTTAAAGCGAATGTTTGATTCGCCTTTGTACATGAACAATATATTAACATACGCCGGTATACCTAATTTTCGACTTTGGAACTAACAATAAAAAATATTTTTTATTATTTTATATAATAGAACGGGGTACGTATAAGAAACGTAATGCGCTAATTAATGTAAAAAGCCCGCAGTAACCCTTATGCTAATACACATAGAATCCGTTGATATGTGCATAGCTAAAATATCCGGTATATTTCGGCTATGCACAATGGATATAGAGCGTAGACTAATTCAAATGACGGCGTGTAGACGGCGAAGCTGGTCCTCGACGAGTACTTCGAGAGCGCGGGCGCGCTGGAGGCGCTCGGCGCGGGCTCGGGCGACTTCTTCACGCTGTCGCAGCGGCCCGGCGCCGCGCTGCTGCTGCGCGACGACCTCGCGCTCAACGGCGCCGACGACGACGTGTTCGCCGCAGACGCGCCGCCCAACGACGACGACAGCGGTGAGTGACACCACACTCACGTCTTACGGTTACGGCCCTCTACTTGGAGATTGTGACGACTGCGGTCGTGCAACTCATGTCAGACAATAAATCGATGAGTCAGGAATCTACAGGACTCTATTTATGTGACAACCGCGGTCTTGCAACTCATAAACCCAATGTGTTATGACTCTAGAGGAATCCACTTGGAGATTGTGATGACTGCGATCGTGCAACTTATCGATCCAATGTGTTAGGACTCTAGGGCGCACCACTTGGAAATTATGACGACCGCGGTCGTGCGATTCCTCCACTCAATTTGTTACAACTGTAGAGGACTCCACTTGGAGATTGTGATGACCGCGGTCGTCGTTGAAGTCTGTGATGACAGCAACCGCGGCGAATCCAAGGACCGTGATCATAATGAGGGATGATAGGCAATACAGTTGATAAACTTGTTTCCAAAATGTGACTGTTGTTGTTGTGACCAAAGTTGTTGTGATCTCCAAGTGAACCATTTTTTGAAATTTAATCAATATTAAAGGTTTGTTGTACGCTATCATTCAGTCTCGTTCCATCGAAATTCTTACGTGATAACACTGGTTTGGTTACTAGCAAAAGAAAAGTTCCAGTTTATCCTTAGTCATCTTTATTATTCATTCCTACCTACCTACCTTTACTACGTTAGATCATCAGTAATTTCAGGTTACATCATAAAACTTTTTTTTTTTTTTTATTTTCTGTAATAAGCGATTTTTGCCCAATTACGAGACTGAAAGAGAGTGATAATGATAACTATAATTTTACAATACTATTTTCAAAATGTCTTAATTGTGTCATTTCTTAAAATAGCAGTCATTCTGCAAATTACCCAGAAAATTTTAGAATAGAATGATAATAATAATATCTGTAATATAAATTTTAATGTTATGGATAAGGTTTTTCAGATCCGAAAGTCGCATGTAGGTTGAAGTTTTAGATAGAGACCATGAAACCAAAGCGGCACAGATAAGAAATAACATTGCATTCCAGTAGATCTTATACCAGATATGATACTAACTGTAGCTGAGGAAATAACACGTTGAAAATGCATGGATTTGTGGATTTTCATACTAAAGAGTTGTGCAATATACGAGATATAACATTACAATTATTTCCCAAAAAAGATAGCGACTGACTGAAGCATTTAGATTTAAAAAAGGAGTTAAAAAAGTCATTTACATAAATCCATTTTGAGTTTATTTTCAGTCTTATCATTTTGGTCCATTACTATTATGATCATATTAGATATTTATCTTATTTATGTATTTATTTACATGTCATTTATTAACAAATTATTTATTGACCAATCACTGACCATCCATCCCGCGGCCGTGGCGGAGTTTTCTAAATTTTTGTTGCGACCATTTCTTCTTATTGGCCATTACATTGTTGTTATACATCCGCCTGACTGATACGATCAAAAGCTACTACCTTGTAAGTACCTTTTTTTTTTTGTAAGAGTGATAATTATATTTTGTTTTTAGTTTCTTGAACATAAAGGTGGTGGCCTTTGAGTCAGTTTCAGTTCAGCAACGGCGCATTTGCATTGAATCGTATTATTTATGTTTAAGCTTTTTTTCATCTTAAAGATATTTATTGAAACTGAACATTCGCAAAATTACTCAAAAATTACAAACTTACCCTGACGTTGAAATATTTCATTTTACAATACGTGTTTCAAGCATGATAGTTTTAGTTTGTACACAGGCAAAAGTATAAACCTTAAATATATTTTACTTCAGGTATTTGAATTATATTTCTGTGTTAGAACATAACCCTCAAAGAAAGATATGGTTTAATATTATGGAAAAGAATTATGTTTCGAAGTTCTGTCTTGTTTGTCAGAGTAACTCTGCGAATGTTTAAAAATAAACGGTTACAATTGAATAACGTACGCGTACATGCGCGTCGTACACGTACACGTGCATACATGTGTTCGTGCATACGAATGCGAATGCGTCGTGCGGTGTGTATGTGTGGGTGTGGTCGGTGTGCGGTCCGTGTGTGCGGCGGGTGACGTGTGTGCGTGTGCAGCGGGCGACGGCGGCGCCGGGCCGCGCCGGCCGCGCTTCTCGCGCGCCACCTCCACTGACAAGAACCAAGGTAAGGCGTGCCCCCTGCCTCCCCGCCCGGCACGATACGTACGTGCTTGATCCCCCTGTCTCCCCGCCCGGCGCGATACGAACGTGCAGTTTTAGTGAAAAGCTCAGGGCTAAAGTGTAGGAAAAATTAGTTTTATCTGTTGGTCGTAGTAAGACCTGATTATTGTAGAAAAAAATAGGTTTTTTTTATTGATAATAAAGCTCGTTAGTAGTAGAAACAAGTCCAACAAGAAATGAGGAGTATCAAATCATGACGTCCAACATAGTCGCTGTTTTGGATTGCTGTTTTTTTTTTAAAGATAAGTGTTTAAATAATGAATATTCTAAATATTTTGAAACACATAAAATTCTAAACTAACTGGAAACTATCTTCAAGTAATTAATTGAATAATTATAATGCGGCGATATATGGCTCATTTTGAGCTAATTATCATTACCAAAACTGCATTACAATTGCTTTTAAAACTAAACGAAAAAAATATTTTGGCCAGTCCGATGACGGGAAAGAGACAGTTCCTAGATATTACTAATAGATTGTATGACACAACATAGTTGTCTATAGACTCACTAGCTTATTTATAGATTCTTCTATTCCACATGATATATCCCTATTCGCGCCGGGAATTTAAACCTTATAAATGCTCAATCATGCCCATTATTGAGGTCAGTTCCAAATTTGTTCACTTACATTTCTTGTCCAAGAAAAGGGGACAAACTTTGTAACAAATATGGATCTGTTCTCAATTTCAATATTATTATAATATATACATATATGTATAGCAACTACATAAAACACCAGGCACACACTTTGGTCTCAAATAATGACGCTATTGAAATAATTATAGAATTTTCGCGTAATTTTTATTAATAAAATTTAATAGTATTGTGTTGTCGCTCACTTTAAAGAAGTCCTCTTATTATTCAATTTAAAAAATGGAGAAATTGAAGTATACTATAACATTTACATAATAGTTTTTTAATTGATGATCCCTAGCAAATGTCTTTTTACTTATCTATCACTCTACATTTGAGATGTATTAAGATAGATGTATAGATTTATTAATATAAAAAATACATTTCATGTATTTTTTATAATAATAAATCTTAATTCAATTCAATTATAATTCAAGTAGGTATATCAGTAAGTATCCACTTAAATATCATTTTTTATAATCTTAAGGAAATATTTTACACATATCAATTCCATAAATCATAAATATTTATGTAATTCGTATTTATCGATCAATTATAACAACTCACTAACAAGCATCATTTCGCATGTAACTTAGTCACTTGTATCGTGTCGTGTCATATTTATGCAGATGTCAGTCAATAATAATACTTATTAGCTAATCAAATTTTACTAGTTGATACGTTTGGCTGTGGTTGAGTTTTATTAACTTGCTATGCGTATGTGAATGAATGCCACTTAAACGCACACATTGAGTAATATTTATTTTATGAAGCTTATAGCTAACACTTTACTTTTGTGTTTCTCAGCCTGCATTACATAATGCAATTTTTAAGTTAAAAAACACTTCCCAAACATAAGATTCTTATTATACTTACAAGTGTGGCAACTCGAACACATTTTTGTCAAGCAATATGCTTTTGTTTCGGTTCTAAAAAACATGGTGAAATAATGTACATGCGATTTATGAGTCGAGTTGCCGACGCTTCCGTCGACGATACGTCGGTGGCAAGCCGGCGCGGGCAGTCGCTGTACGGAGCGTGTGTGCGCAGGAGCGGGCGGCGCGCGGCAGACGTACACGTACGAGACGCTGGTGCAGTACGCCGACTCGCCGCTGAGCAAGCTGCCGCCCGCCGGCCTGGCCGCCTTCCCGCCCGACCTCGCGCGCAAGGTAACGCTGCTGGCGCCGCGCGAGCCCCGCCCGCCCCGCCGCCCCCCCTCGCCCCGCACGCCCCGCCCCGCGCCTGGCCGCCGCTGCACCACCCCAACTACCTCGCCGCGCTGCTCTGCCGGAACTTCTATTGAATCGACACGCAGTTTCTATGCTCGCTGAACGCACACGTATAGGCGCGAATAGGTAAATAACGCTCGAAGAGCACAGACGTATAGGCGCGAACAGTTATCTATTCGGGTGTTTTCGATATTCCAACACAGATGTTTAGTGCGAACCAAAGGACTATATCTCTGTATTCGTGTGCGACGTTTATACACGCAATATTAGGCGAGTTACGGCGAACAGTTCGCGAGTGTCTAAATGTTGCATAACGATGTTCTTTCGCTCTCTTCGCGGAGTGCGTGGCTCCGGCGAGATTTCTTATTTACTGGGATGAACTACTAGATTCGACACTACCGCCGCATGGGAGGTCTGTAGAATCTCAATGCGGGGTATTCGAGTAAATGCGATGGATATGAGAATAAGTAGATGGATATGTGGTGGTGTGAGCGGCGGCGAGGTCGGCGCCTTATCCGACGAGGATCGTTTGTTCCGCAGCCGGGCGCAGAGGCGCGGCAGGCCCGCGACGCCGCCTAGCGCTGCCCCGTCCCCCCCCCCCCCCCCCCCCCCCCCCCCCCCGTTCCCCCCCCCCCCCCCCCCCCCCCCCCCCCCCCCCCCCCCCCGCCCCCCCCCCCCCCCCGCCTCGCCGTATCCCCATCATCCTCGCCCCGCCCCTCCCCTCCAACTCCACCCGGGTCCGAGACCCGTTCGATGTAATTCAACGCAAAAGTTGAACTTTTGTTTTGGATTCTTCGATACCGTTCCGGATTCCCGTACGCATATGTTTATTGTGATGTAAGCGAATGCGCTCAGTATTATGCACTTGTTAAACCTGATTAAAGATATTGTCACATCTTTAGCCATTTTTAACATTTAATATTGAACGCGATTCTTTACTATTTTGTTTGTAAAATTAACTGCATGTACCTCACGCGCTTGGGATAAGCTTTGAGCGAAACGCTTATAAATGGGGCTTCGGTAGCATAAAATATATTAAAAATTCGTCAGTGGCATAGTCATGATCGATAAAAAAATTCTAGTCAAATGTTTGTAATTTCATCTCTACTTAATGTCGAAAGTAAGACTAATATAAAATAGGGAAAATATTAATAGTAAGCGGTACGTGATCTCGGTAGAGTAAGTTGCAAATTAAAATAAGACTGATTATTATTTATACTAGTAATATGGGCGAGTCGGGAATAGTTTGCGATTAATGTAAAGCCTCACATTGTACGCTTGTGATCTTTCGAAAAATATGATCTCATTACTGATTTTGCTAGATATAAATTGAATTTAAACATTTTTTCTAACGACGAAGCTTATATATTGATTCCTGAAATGTTTACAGTTGTAGTATTGTAATTGTTATATTCTCTGTTAATTGTTGGAAAATTTATATTCATAATGTTTACGATGTATTTATGACTGGTTTATTCGAATTCAAATTATATATTTAACCGTATGTTAAATTTATGTTATTGCTGCTTGGACAGAACGGATATTCGAGGGAGGTTCGCTACAGGTAGAAAGTGACTATGATTTATAAAATACATAATTGCTTTGTTCCATATTTCCTGATTAAAAATTATTTTCAATTATCCGCTTTGCTTTATATATATTATATATACAGCCATATATGCGTGTTAACAAATTGCCTGTGGTATTTCTTTTCTGTTTTGTGGTTTTATTAAATATATCATTTAAAATGTAACCGTCTTTTTGTTCTCACTAACTGAAAACATCGTGCTTTTCGTTTCTGACTGCTGTCTTAAGTAAATATTCTTTTCTGCCACTTCGCACATACTAACGAACATGTAATATCATTTGCACGTGATTATGATATTCTGATTTCGCACATTACAATAAAACTTATAACAATAAACATTTAGACACATATTAATTTATATACATTTGCTAAAATTAGACTCCACGATAGACGGATTAGTTGTTTTAGATTGTTAGGTACACATTGTGGATGCGACAATTGTAATAGTGGTATCAAGTAAAAAAATAATTTTGCCGAATAGATAATCTGACTTAAATTTTATTTTTATGATAGAAGATCGAGCATTTTAATGCAAAATTATTAATATTATGTAAGTGCGAAATCAGATTAAAGCAAACATTAAACACAAATGTGGACGCTCGCAAGAATGACCACGGATGGATAAGTATCAGTATATAATTATAATATGTAAATAATCTTTTATACGACTTATGTAAATATAAATTGAAGATATTATATATGCCTACATTAAACTCAACGCAATATTAGCAAGATAAGTTTTTTTTTTATTTGTATTGATATTTAGTATTTAAATGTGTTGAAATAAAATATGTAGGGAGAAAAATGTAAGGGTTTATTTACGTTGTTTTCTAGGCATATATAATATGTATGTTGAAGATTGGAGCGATGTTAACGTGTAGCGACATGTCGTACAGAGTTGCCTGGAGTTCGACAGCGCCAGCTACCTGAAGAAGGTCCGCGCGGCGGCCGGCACCACGCTGGCGGCGGACGACGCGCCTGACTCGCCCGAGCCCGAGTAGCGCACGCGCACGCACACACGCACACTCCCGCACGCACACACGCACACTCCCGCACGCACACAAACACACCCACACACATACATGCACACCTACACACGCGCACACCTACACCGTCCACGCGTTCGTTTCCCGTGACACAGTTGAATGACGGGAACGGTTCATTTCGTTCACGTAGATGCAATGGCTAGGTATGTGGTACAAAATGTACTATAATTATACAAAAATTATAGTATGATTATAGCAGCGCCACTTAGGCAAATATTTCTAAATTTTTGCAGCTTTTTTATGTAATTTTATTTCGGTTGAAAGGATGTAAAAACAGACTTAAATTGTGTTAGTGTCATGAGGAACATTCGCCCTAATAAGATGATATGATATGTAAAAAGATATGATCTATTCGCCCGCAAGATGACAAAAGCTTCGCCCCTTTCAATGGACCTTTAAATGTAGGTTTCGTCAAGAAATTTATCAAAACGAACCATTCTAGGCTAGCGCGAAACAAAAACAAATGTAGACATTTTCAATTTATGTAGACTTTAAATTTATCGCTTTTTATTATCTTTTTACATACAGTATCATCGCTTTATACGCACCACTGCACCTACCGCACGTCCTGAAGGTTTTAGTGGGTAATTTTTACGCTATGCTTCGAGGACCTACAGCCAAACCAATGTATCGAACTATAGATACGATCAATTCAATTAGAATTATTTGTTCTATTGTAATTTCCGTGTTTACGATTTTGTTTCTGGTTTGATTGATGAAACGGGCGACAGGTCTTTGAAATATTAACGTGAAAATCTTTGTAAATCAATATTACGTTGGTTAAATTGCATAATAATGTGACAATTGTTACTAGAATTTATATACATTACGTTTGAGCTTTCAATTTGACAAGGGAACGCTTGTTAAATTATTTGAAATAGGAATTTTGTCGAATATTCCCATTTTTGTGCACATTAAAAAAAAGTAAATTCACATTCCGCGTTTTAGCAAGCGAGCGGACATTTTTATTATAACCAAAAACCTAAAAGAGTGGCAAATGTAGATGGGTCATTTTATTATATGGCAGCTAAAGGTGCACAGTGTTATGTAAGTGCATTATTACTATTGCTGTTTTAAATAATGGACGATGGAATATATCGTTGCGGGACGACAGCATTAAACGTAATCGATTTGGAAGTTTCTTTCGCTTACTACTAATTTAGCGGACTTATTTCTCATACTAAAAGTATTAGCTCACCAAAATAATTTCTAGTGTTGGTAATACATACCTCATTTATGTTCTTTAATTTATTCTTTAAATTTATGATGGTATTTTATGAAAATTGTGATAAAAACCTCATTCTACAGCTAATGGCAGTTTTTTAAATGTTTTCAATTAGCTGTCCCTAATATGTAATATTATTAATGATCTCTTCAGTTAACTCCGATTAACTATACCTACAGTCTGTATGACTACATTTGTGTAGGTTGTCTAGACTTCTTAGATCTATGAATGCCGAGAGGTTTCACTGTAATCCACTCTGGGATTAATTTCCTTGGAACAGCAAACGCAATTTTCTTAAGATCCTTTCGAATGTTTAGGGTTGATATTTATTTTGTTTATATTGACTCTAAAGGAACTTTTAGTTTCGGGCGTCATAGAGTGATTCCATTTATTTTAAGAGGAATGCATGCATTTTTTGTGTGTTTGTATACTCATTTTCAGAATTGTATCTAGTGTCTAGTCCTGTCGAGTAGGTATCGATTCTCACTATGTCGTAAGCTTTTATATTTCAGGGAAAGCCTGCCAATCGACTCGTTTTATATTTATTATTTTATTTACTTTGTTATATGATAAGAGCTTTATTGAAAATCGCTGTGCACTAAACCAAATAATCTTAAATTACTATATTATTTAAAAGTTACGTTATACTATCGTTAACAGTTCTATTCATAAAAATGTATAGCAGCAAACTCCTTTCTAGGCCTATCTCAAGGCTGAGATATCTTCAAAGAAATGCTTAACATATGTATTTTAGTTGCTATAATGTAATGTAGGATACGCTGCGCAGCTTCTATGGAAAAAAAAATATTTATGGCAGCTAACGGTAGGATAATTTTTATGAATACGACTGTTAAATTAACTTAATTGGTTTGCCACGGCGACGCCAGTAGCATATTGAAAAAGGACTATGAAAATTAATAGGAAGATATATTGCTTAAATAGAGCGTCGCTGTGATATGCCAGTAAAGTACAGATCTATTTTATTGACAGGCTTTCTCCTATCTTATATTTATTAGGTAGGTAATCATGAATGTCTGACTGCAACAGAAAATTATTTATCTATTATAAGACTGTTCGTCATGATATATTATCTACATAAAAAGATATTATTATGCTTGTAGTCTTATCGATTGCACCTTAAATATTTTGTGTACTTTTATAAAACGTACTTTTGTACAGTGAAGTACTTTGTAGTGTTTGTAACATTAAAAAATTGACAAAAAAATACTATAAGTGTAAGACACGACTTACACGGGTGACTTTTACGACATCAAATTGTCGCACAGAGGGAAAATTTGGACCGTTCGGCCTATAGAGACCACAATAGTCTCGCTATCACGATCAATGGTCAACGAGCGACTTAGTCGCGCGCCTGGTCGATTAGAAGGTACGTCACGTCATAGGCACCGAACCTAGCACCTTCAACAACTTGTACGAGTTCACATTTGGCAGTTACCAAATTAAAATTAGAACAAAAATTTTAAAAATATATGTGAAACAAACTATAAAGTACCTAAAAACTTGGTGCTCTTCGGAGAAGTATTATAGTTGAATTTGTAATGTTTATGTTTACACATTTGTTTAATAAAAATTAAAGGCAAGGCTATAATTGTGAAAATTTATGATATACTAAATTTTCTAATAATACGAGTTGTTTTATTTAATCCACTAAATACCTACCCATATTTTACTGGTCATTACATCAATAAAAGTATACAATAAATAAAGAATATTATATTTACAAATTGTTAAATACATAATTTCACTTTATAATCGGTTATTTCAATGCCTTCACAAATGCTATACAAATTAACTCTATGTACGGACTTACATAGTAAATTGTTACTTACAATATACCTAACTACTCATTGTTATAATACCAAGAAGACTGCGAGATTGCTATGGAACATTTTTTTAACAAAATATAAGATTTTTATACGTAACTATAATATAAAAGGTTAATTGACTTTTAAAACATAACATTACTTTCCTTTTAAACAACTTATTCGAATATAATACAGTCAAGTTGGGTAATTTTGAATTTCCGTGTAGCTTTGTAGAAACTGGTTTCATAATTCAATTTTTTTCCAACACTTCTAGCCTGATATGCAACTGATAACTGCATAAAACAGAAATGACCAATGTTCTGATTGTTAAATGTCACCCAAAAAATTATATATGTTATATATATATATATATAGTTGTCAAACAAGTATTAAAAGATTTTCAATATTTTCTGTTCGCGGTTTTTTTCATCTGTTCCATTAGTATAGTTCCATTCAAAGTTACCCAAAACATAAGGTAACTTTGAATTCTCTCTAAAGTCCAATGTTCTATCATTTTTTTCTAAATACTCGGAAACACAGTTACAAATTCAAAATTTCGGTGTAAAGGACACTTATTATTTAACAAAACATATAATAAGGTTATTTCATTATTTTATTTTAAAAAAATCTG
>DWNE01007023.1:0-12574 GCA_018249875.1 Cecropterus toxeus | reverse complement strand
TTCCACAAGTTATTTTTATTTCATTTGGTGTCACAAAGTCGCCGCGTTTGATTACTTTCCGCTTTCCGAGTTCAATTCGCAAGATGCAAGTCTTTGTCAACACCAGCCACTATAACAGAAATGAGTTTTAGTACTTTATTTTGTTTTATTAAAACTGTTTCTTTATGAACAACTCGCACAAACGTTTTGCTTTCTATATAAAAGTTGATAATAATAATATAGTTATTTGTTAGGGTAATTTGAAGTAGTACGCGAAAATTTCACTTAATGGAAAGTGGTCACAGCCGCCCATGAACAAAATCTTTATATAGAAGAAGGCTATATCTCTGTTCAATCACAGATTGATACTGGTGAAAAATACTACACTAAAACCGCTTCAGGTCGGTGATAGTTGTGGCAGTGGTACCTCCCCCTAATCAATTTCAATCACTAAAGTAATTGAACCATACTCGATCTGCCTTGCAAATATTCTGGTATGTAACAAAATAAATACGTGCCTGTCGTTTCAAATACGTTTCCACAATAGCCGGGGGCAAAGATCCCTCCATTATTATTATCTGTAATAGGAAGTCTCAAAGCGACTAAAGGTTAAGAAAAAAACATTGACAACATTTGTGGATCATTTTCCCTCTAATTTTCTTTTTACGTAATTAAATTAATGGAATGACTACAAAGACTCGGCCGCTCGAAATGACAGAAAAGGAAGAAACGACTTGTTTAAGGAAAGCTGTTTAACGCCGCACCATTTGATACCCGCAAGATAGCCTACATCGTTAAAAAAGTTTGATTCAGCATTGAAACGGGCCAGGAATAGACGTTGCCTACTCGCTAGAGGCGCTAAATGCAATTAGGGAGAATACAAAAATGAACCGCCTCAGTCTTTGAAATTATTAATTTTCCAATTATAACGTTAAAGCAAGAAATAATGTTTTCATTGATATTTTAGTATATTATAGAAAATACAATTGTGCGTAGGTGGTTAGAACCAATCACTGTAAGACGATCTTCTTATAACTTCTAACAAATTACCTACTATAATATAAAAATACAATATACCTATTAACAAAATTACGTTTTTTAATACTCAATACTTATTGAAATTTAGTAAACTCTTAAAATTACAAAGTCATTTAGGAAAATAAAGGTGACCATAATGACTTTTTTCTTTTTATGTAATAAAAGCAGCAAATAAACATTTTTTTATCAGATTGAAGTAAGAAATGAGCAAACAGTCTACCTGATGGTAAGTAACTTCATATAGAACAGGGGTTCTTTCTAAAGCCGACCACAGATTCGTTGTTAGTTCCGTAGGCTAAGATGGTTCTCTCATATATAAGTGAGCCGACAACCACACCCTTCCATTACCTTCCACCGAAACGCAAGCGCTGCTTCTTTCTAGACATCGAAGTGGTGGTGGTGCCTTACCGGTCGAACTACACTGGTTTCACAACCTGGTGAACACAGAGTACGTGATATTAAGTAGTTTAATTAGTTTTTCATAACATGTTATGATCCAGAGTCCAGCGAAGTAGCGACATAAAGCAGATACAAGCTAGACGCCTTACTTGACATGAAAATTGCAATATTTTAAATATTCAAATAAGTTTTAAATATTTTTGGATATTTGTAACATTAAAAAGTGATAGCCTAATGGTTTAAACTAGGTCTCTCAATTGAGGGTCCGAGGTTCAGTTCTCAATCACGCACCACTGATTTTCCTACAATGATGGGCTTATTAAAATTCAATTAATACTGATTTACGGTGAATGAAAATACAGTGAGAATACCTACACGCTTTATGGTGTTCTAAAAAGTACGTAACTACGTAAAGTGTGTAAAGTCTACGAATTCGTATTTGGCCAGCGCGGTAAACTATAGCCTAAAAGTCTCTTAGTCCGAAAGAAAATCCGTGCCCACCAGTGAGAGATTAATGGGTTGACGACTAAATAACTGTAGCACCATATGACAATAAAAAGAAAAAAGGGCATACAACGAAATAAAAAATAACTGTTAACGTTTCGATAAATATGAAGTAATGTACAATTCTGAACGGGCGGTGTACGTACAGCCGCGCCCGAAGTCGGCGCAGCGCAAATCCGCTCACTGGCGCCGGCTGCAATTCCACAAACTTTGGAATATGCAACATTATAGGTTTACTCAGTAAAATTTAGCTTTAGATTTAGAAGATATCTCTCAAATTCAGTAGTTCCATCTATTTGAACAACCCATTGCGCTAATGGAACGATAATTTACATTCTTTAAGAGTTTGTTGTATTAAGTAAGTTTATTTGTGTGTAAAGTCTACGGGTACTCATACATATTGTAAATTAATCTTTTATTAACTACCAAATAAGTACAGTTTACTAGTTAATGAATTGCTACAGATTTTCATTCATAGTGAATGAAAGATTAGTTATATAGAAAATTTTAAAAGTTCAGTACGCAAAAACTTGTTTATTACTTATAAAACTATTTATACTAATAAATCTATTAGATAGTTCTTTAAATGATAACAAAATATTTCTTTCTAATAAAGTCAATTTTATTAACGTAATACGTTAGCAAAAACGCAAATTAGAACTATTTCTTAAATTTCATGTTGTTTAATTATTATTAAATAATTGTAATATTTTAAAATAAACAATCAATAAATAAAATTACATAAACAATAAGAGCAGTAAAGTATTCCCCAGAAAGAATTAGTTCTAGAAAAGAAAGAAAACACAGAAAGAACGTCATTAACGGCTTTTATGTTTTAATTAATTATTGTGGAAAACAATGGTTTCTCATTCTCAAAGTTGCGGTTCAAGATTTCTTTCATTGGTAGTTGGCGTAAACTTCTTTAGAATAAAAGCTAAGTGCTAGTTTTTGTCATACATTCAATAAATCATAGATACTTCTGTACTCAATTCAAGCGACGAATCAATTGTTATAGTTATAGTTACCAATGTATAAAAATGTAACGTATTTTTATATACTGCTTCGAATATAATTTTGTTTTCATTATTATAAGTCATAGAGGAGTTTTTTCTTTGTTCTCGAGGGGGATACGTTCAAAAGGTACCGCCGTCTAGCCTTTACAGCGGTATACGACCATACATACCGCCGTCCTTCCCGCGGAGCTAATACGAGAGCGACAGTTAGTGTCGACGACCATCGTTGATTGTTGTCGTCTGTCATCCGTTGCTCGCTCGAAAGATGGGCATCAATTTAATTATATGAAGTGAATATTAATATACATAGAACTGTTTCGGTATGTTACGCTTGTCAATGTTTTTTTTACTTCACCTAAGGACTTATACACCTGGTTGGGGTGAATTCGCCATACGACTAAGTCGATTGACGGCTGAGTTCGAAAGACGACTGTGCACAGAATCGAGAGCATTCGGTACGCAACAGTAGACATATGTAGTTCCCTGAAGACCCGCGTGGCCGAGGGGTCATATGTCACCATACCGGTCTGACGCGCTGTGAGTCCCGGGTTCGATTCCCGGCCAGACAGAAATATGAATGATGAGGGTGTTTATGTATTTTTCTTTGTGTGTCCATGGCACCCACGACACAGGAGAAAATCCTAGTGTTGAGCTATCAGTATAGAAAGCGTGTGAAGGCGGCAGTCGAAAATCGCATCAATCGGCAAGTCGATGTCGCTCGCCAAAGTCGTTTGCTAAATACACTCGCTTTAGGTGACAGTCAACACATGAATACATGATGTAAACGAGCCCTTAATTCACTTTGAGACTTCCTATCGTAAATAATAATGGAGGGCACTTTTGTCCCCAGGCAGCCATAAATACGTTTCTAATGTATTTATTTCATCAAGATGAAATAAATACATTAGAAACGTATTTATTTTGTTATATGTCCGTTTATTGTAACGAGTAAGTTATCATTGTAATTGGTTAAAACCTGAAATGTATCCTTATTTTCGCCTTATGGTTTTATGTACATGTACACAAAAACACATTACAATACACTTTATTTATTTACGGCAATACAACAGCGTTACACTTAATGATAATAATAAAATCCAATTTTAGCTGACAATATGGCCAAAAATGGATTACGCTAGTAACAATTAAAAAATAAATCTTAATTACAATAAACTTAACATTAAACGATCGTATTCAACAAAATTAATATATGCATGTGTGTGTGATGCGTGCGTGAAAGAGAGAGAATGTGCGTGCATGTGCGTGTGCTTGTGTGTGTGTTTGATGCGTGCGTGAAAGAGAGAGAATGCACGTGCATGTGCGTGTGCTTGTGTGTGTGTGAGAGAGTGTGTGAGTGATTGCGTGAGTGGATGTTTGTATTACCGTTCCGATAGGTGCATTTTTTAAATTGCGATTGTTAATAAGGTTTTACCTAAACAGAAGAGGTCTAAATTTGAATATTGTTTGTTATAAGTATCAATAACACGACAGAGAACTGAATTTTGTGTATAATTGGTTCTCACTTGAGAAACTTTAAACAATGGTTTAATATATCTAGGACGCTTTGATGGTACTTTGAGTTCGATTAGAGATAAGAGTTCGTTGCAATCTATTTTTCTATTTAAGATGTCGTATAACAATCCAATATTATACTGCTTTCGACGTCCTTCAAGGGAGTCAATATTATAATAGTTACAAACTTCGGCGTAGGAAGTAGAGAGATGTTAAAATTTTCGAAATCCAAAAACTTTATAAATTTATTTTGAATCGATACAATCCTATCAATGTGAATATTATAATGTGGGGACCATAATAAATGAATAAAGTATCAAATAATACACACGCTTACACACGCTCCATACACTCATAGCCCGACACTAGGATTTTCACCTGTGTCGTGGGTGCCATGGACACACAAATACGAATACACAAACACCCAGACCCAGGACAGAAATCTAAACTTATCATTCATTATATCGAACCCGAGACCCACTGCGTGTTGACCGGTATGGTGACCGCACCGCCACGCGGGTCTTCGTAAGTTAAAGTTAAAATATACGTTAAAGTTAATTACAGTACCTTAACATTAAAGAACTTTGAGCTGCTAGCTACGAACAGCGGAAGTTAACAGTAAAGTGTTAATTAAAAGCAAGCTTCAACATCCGGAATTCAATGAAAATTCAATTTCATGTAACAAAGCTAAGAACTGTGTTTTTTACCTAATACATTCTCCACGATATTAATAAAGCAAACGTGTAAGCAGTCCAAATAAAGGTAAATGATATCTGCTACAGTTGCTACCACTGTAATTATAGGCCAACTTACAATCAGATCGTAGTTGTCGTGTCACGAGTTATGAATTTATATAATGTTAAAATTGAAAAACGTAAATCTTTGTTATTATATAGGTATGAAGGATGTTCTAAATAATCTTTGGATTTTCGCACCAAGGGAGCCGTAAAGAAACGGTAAATAAAAATTGTTATTTATACATCAATAATCCCTACTTGCAGCCCGCGACCAGAATAGCGCAACTTAGAACGGCAAACATACATAAAATGCTACTGAAAATTTTCATTTGCTTTGCATTTTTCTCTTCTATTTACTCAAACAAGTGCTAGTTAGTGACTTCCATTTGTTTTCCTCGTTCTTGTGTATACAATTTTACTCGTATTCAAAAATATTTTGTTCAAAATGCATAGACAACAAAATCATGCACTTTGTTTTGGTGAACCAATTGACTAACATTTATTCAATCGCTTGTTCAACAAAATGTAGCCATGTGAGATGCACACAACACTATCTGACGTGACTTCTCGCACTCAGAATAAGATACCGCCGAGATGGCGGCTCGTGGAAGTCGACAAACGCTGACGGAGCCGTTTCATTTCCTTTCGCACATATTCACGAGGCGACGAACAATATCTCAGTAACAATGGCTTCGTAATTTGGACGAGATGGCGCCCGCGGGACAATACGTCAAGTGACTCATTATTGTGGAAAACTGCTTCGGGCGGAAAAATCATTTTCCTTATCTCACGCTGCAAACAATAAAAGCTGTGTGCGTGAATGGAGCGTGCAAGTTACTCCAGGTGTACTAGAAAAAGGTGACCGCTTTTGCGTATGCATTTTATCCGTAACTAAATTTAAAATGAAATTTCGATTTAGGCTAACAAATAGCAGCTGCATCTATGAATATTTTGCATAAAACTCGGCACAGTGGTATTAGTGAAAGCATGAGTATGTGGTCATTCATCAGCCAGCCCTTAGCAGTAGGCTCCAAGCATTTGCGCATCATTAACCTATAACATCTCTACTACATGTTAAGATATTAATTATTTGTAATAGATAAGTCTTTAAGTTTATACAATCACTTCCATAATTATAACTTGCGTAAACATCACTTAACATTTTTATTACTTTTAGTAAATTATAGCTTTAAGTTACGAGTTATAATTCGCTTAAAAATAAAATGTTTTACTTAACGACAGGTAACGCGTTTTGGCTTCAAATTAATAAGCTTTCTTATATAATTTAATCATGAGAAATATTTAAAATATTTTTTCTTGTGAAAAAAACTAAGAAAATAACAAAACATACTGAATGTTAAATAAGGATATTAAAGCACGCTTCTTATTGTTCCCTTACTAAAGATGCTGAGATGACATGTGTTTTCAGAAGATAAAATTCTGGTTGTGTTATTTACGGAACACTTTGGTTTAAATAAAGCACTCCGGATTTTAAAAGTTCTATTGTTACCAACAACAAAGCAGTCGAATTCCGTCAAACAATGTGCATTGTATTGTATTCTATCAGTGGCACGCGATAGTAACTATGTATCAAATACTTACTCGATGCAAAAAATTAAACAACTGAATAATTTAAAATCTTCAGGCTTGTAGTATGTCTACGGGGTAGCGAACACAATAACATATTGCATAGGAAGCACAGTGGTTTACATTTGCGAACTTATCTAATTACCGTGAACTGGTTCCCGGCTCGAGTGGCGATCCTTAACGTGAGTTCACAACTTGAGCCGCGATATGCCGGTGTTATGCGTTTGCGCCCAATACTTTTATTATTGTTTTGTGGCTGCTTATTGTTATATATGAACACCGATATCTCAAAAGTGTTCTTGTAAGTTAAGAAATTGAAAATAAACGAAACGTTTCATTTATTGACATGCTTCGTTTATAAAACAGTAAATGTGAATAATTTGGATAATGTTTAGTATTATTGTCAGGGATCAATAAAATACAGGCTGGCGGATCAATGTAACTAGTGGAACAGAACAAATTATTTATTACATTACGAAAACTGAATGACAAAATGAACACGCGGTATGAAATAACGTACAGTCTGCGCGCCACAATACGGACGTACCTTAAACACAATATCGCTGCTGTTCACCGTTCTTCTTGAAAAAATATTTTGCCACAAAAACGGAAATACTATTGCGAGGCAACAGGAGAGTTTGCGTCAAACAGCGTTAGAGTTATTTCAATTTGTTGAAAGCTAGCTTTGATTGACTTCATATGCCCCGATGTTTAGCCATATCATCGCTAACTTTTTTCATCTCGATACTGAGTTTTCAGAGGTCACGTCGATAAAAATACGAGCGTTTTTGTCGAGATCAAAATTATTCAAAATTGACGAATTAATGATGGAACACATAAAATAAAGATTAATTGAATCTGTCACGATTTTATACCATCAGGCCATCAAAGGGGTCTGATAAATGAGATGTGAGGCAACGTATCGCGTCGCACGCGCTATATATCTCCCGCACTATTTTATTCATAAATCACATAGACGGAGCCAACTCGAACAAATCGAAAAATATGTTCAATGGCGATAGCGCCGGAGTACCGACGAGGAATCGCTCCGCTCGACCCTTACCCGAGCGTATCCACACTTTATTGAATTTTCATATTTCGTGTAGTGAAACTAAAGCGAATATACATAAGTATTTTTATTAGTATGTACCTAAAATTTATAACATTGTCATTTTGTTTAAATTGTTTAAATGTACCTACGATATGTACAAATTTTGGTGCATAATGGTGGTGGTACATTGTTTACAAAAAAATATTAATGATACTATTTATTTATTTTTTCTATTCAAATGTTATGTACATATATGTTATGATAAATAATGTCTTTGAAAGCCTAACATTATTGGTTAATCCACTCCGCAACTTTCCTTAGTATTACCGTAACCCTAAATACAAAATTATTATTGTTGTGTACTTAGGTGACATAAATAATAACACAGCAATAAATCTATTTCATAGGAAATAACTGTCATGAGTTATTTTCGTGTTTATATCACTGGTTCACGAATGTAAGTTACTTCAAAACATACAAAACTTTTATCACATAAATCAATATTTATGAAATTTTAGTTTCCAAACTTATAACAAGGTGAGAGCGGATATGTACACTTGGATACATAATATTATATGTAAAATATTAATAGATTTCAAATATTTTCAGAAATAGCGATATTGCAGGGATATGAATTATTTTTCCAAATCGTAATCACAGGGAGGGTTCGGGACATACCGGTGTTAAATGAATTCCCTACAACATTCTTACACTCAACACGGTTAAGTATTTCATATACAGATTGACGGTCCCTGTCTACAAAGAGACATGTAAGAAATTGTTTTTTTCCGGCATATATATTTCAATTGTTCATAATATCATACATATATTATATAAAAATTTTCTCAGATTGATAGCAACAAACGAGCCTGCAGTCCATTTGGTAGTAGGTAATTGGTTATTTGTGAGCATCTTTATGTGTAACACAAGGGTTCTATCTGAAGTCGATCACAGGTGCGTTGCTACTCCCGAGGAAAAGAAAGCTAGCCGGCAACGATACAGTTCCATTGAAACGTAAGAACTGTTTTACGCTAGAAGTGTAGGTACTTTTACTGTACCGGTAGTATCTCTCCGATAAAACTACACTTGTTCTACTACCTTACAAAATACTTAATTATAGGTAAAATATATGTTTTCTTGCGGTTCAAACATTGAATACTCTCTCCTGTAAACCTCAGTTTTGACGCCACTTTACGCGTAGGGACTATCGACATTAATAAGCAAGCATACTTTAGAGGGTCTATACACAAATTTCCAATATTTTTTGTTTTGCAGTAAAATAGTCCTTTTTCAATAAACGCCTAAAATAAAGTAAAAAACCTTTTTTACGTTCATTCGCCTTGAAGGCTTGATTCGATTAGGCTCGTTTGGTGTAATTGTGTTTGTTTTGGGGCTGGACATTTTAGTAGACAGTTGTGCCCTCACTTGACATTTAAAAGCCAGATTTTTTTGTGTTACGTCATAACGTAGAATATAGTCAATCTAATGTAGTTATCATACCTCACAGGATTATAAGCATAATTCTCATACTAATCTTAAACCACTGGTGAACATAGAAGAATACAAGTCCCGCAGGAACGGTAGGTAGTATTGAAAAGTAATAATTATTATGGTTAGCGTTATCTCTTGTTGATATATAAAATGGTATTGTAAGCAAACTTGGTCTAGACCTTACTGACAGGCATGTAGAAATGTATAATAACTTTCAATACAATTATAATATACGACATTATGTTTTGAATGAATGATAAAATAGCTCTTTTTATAATTTCTTAAATCAATTTAATTTTATGAGTGAAATATTGTTGCAGCAATGGTTTTAAATCAATAAAGCAATCAAAGTTAGAAGATTATAATGGAATTAGCGCGCACCGATTTTATGATCAACATTTTACTGCGCGAGAACAAAGGCATTCGTTCCAATGTTTTTCAAATACAAATTGGATTTAATGAAATATTTTAAATTTGGGACGCGGAAGCTTTAAACAATTTAAAATATCCTTAAAATCTGTCTCGTACAAAGCTCCGTGTCAACATTCCGACGTATAAGAAGCAAACGATAAAAATTTAAAATATCCACAATCCGACCAGGAAATTGCGTTGAGAATTCAAAGGGTATTTTACGTATCAATAATTTATTTTGAATAATGTATAGTAAAAGTTACATTAATTTATATACAATAATTGAATTAATCATATTATATGTAAAAAAAATTAGCATCTTGTTGTGTCATTATTATACCTAGATATTTAGTATGTAAGAAAATTGACTAGGTTTCGATTTATGATCAAAGATTTATGTTCCTTATACTCTATTGTATTACAAATTTTTCATTTGTTTGTATTAAAAAAATCTAATTATATTTAATTATAATCCAGTAATATTAATTTTGATTATAACTTATATTGATTTCAAATATTAGTTTTAAAAAAATGACAAATTCTTAATTTTTAATTAATTTAAACTAGACATTGAAATTTTAAGACGGTATAAATTTAATAATGGGAACTATTCGATATAATTCATTTAAATTATATTAAATTTTTTTGTAAATTATACTAATATTTATACGCCAATATTTGGCATAGTAAGCGCCAATCTATAAATTATGAACACCTTTGTACACCTTACTGACAAATTAATAAATGATTTATGATCTTACGTAATTTACATTTAATAGTTAGTTTTTCATTCAAACGTAGACAACTCGGGGGCATAAAATATAAAAATATATTTTTATCATGATTAAGTGTCCAAGTCCTGTGTGTGTTCACTTTTATAATATATGTCATCTATTAATTAAGTCTTAATGATTATAATTAATCTGATTCAAATATTTAAGGTTGAACTTGTTAAACCAAACTGTGTGCAAGTAATATGATACGAGTAGTACGCCGTAGACGGTTGCTACGAATCGAATTACTAGTAGTCGATACTGATTATTAAGAAAGTAGACAATAGTTTTTAAACTTTCGAGACAAAATAGGTTCTTAATGAATGGGGTATTTATTTATTTATATTTAGAAATTACTTGGCGATGTCTCAATGTAATGTAAAAAGCTAAAAATTAGTGGTGCACTTAGTATGATAACGTTACTTTCGTTAACAATCAGGCATGTCTCATATTTTATAGGTGTTACGTTACATATGTAAGGCGTTTTGTGTGGACAGAAGTACGATATCCTATTTTTCTTTATGAATTTCAATACTTCAATTAGGTGGGAATTCGGATTGAAATAAATGCGTACGATGTACGCGGATAGTCCAAGGTCCAAGGTTCAATTTTCCGAAATAAACACAATTAAATCAAGAGATCTAATCTAAATCGGGCGCATAGTCGACGCATAGGCGTAAAAAAGATTTTATACTTTATTTAAGGCAGCGTATTGGCGTTGGGTACCTCTCTGCAAAAATATGGAAAATATGGACTCGTAATACGTTTGGAAATATCTAAAATGCCGTGCTCGCGTGATATGAAAGGATGAGGGCGGGAATGTGTTAGGAAATAGGTTTGCGGCAGATTGATCGAGGGCTTTCTCTGTCACGACAACGTGTCCCGGTGCGCGGATGAGACTTGAACGTTTTGATTTTTTCGAGCCCCCATTGTGATTTGAATTTCTAGCAGTGACGAAGTTTTTGAATATTTGGTTGACTTCGTTGGATAATGTTGAAAACTGTTAATTTTTGTGTGAAATAGCAAGCTGGCACGCTGGCTATTTCCTTTTACGTATTATCGAATCTGAACAATAAACGACATTATCTAAAGTTAATCATAGACGTAGGGTTTAATATTGGATAATACGTAAATTATACAATATTAAAACTGAATAATAATATTCTGTGTTGAGACTATAACATATTTTCTATATTTAGTATAGTGGATTAAATATAAAGTCATGAGATTTCGGTCATCCGAGCTGATGGTCCGTGGATTGAGTCCCACGCAACTCATTTTAAACGAATGTGTAAACTATCACTAAGAAACCTTCGTACTATAGAAAATCATTATCAAATAGTATGTGTTAGATAAATATGTTTTGTACACCTTTATGTGCCTATTTTACGTGGTAACTTTACGTAAAATCTTTGAACTATTAAATATACGTTTAGCGCGGCTGCGTTGTGGCGTGCGTGGTGGCGGATGATGTATGAATATCTTACATCAGCTTATCTAAGTTTCTTGCGCCTCGCATTTGTGTGGCTTACGATATTTGCAAAATAAGTAGGTACAGCAACTATGACAAACTTTATCACACCTTGTAATCACTTTTAGAATGCACTTTTATATTGAATGTAACATTACGTGTCACGTCGCAAACAGTACGACAAATATTATAAACATTAGTGAAATTTTGCGTAAAATTGGTTTACTAATTTAATACAAAATACTTTCGATATAACTATAAAAACACTAGGAAAATAATTTAGTTATTATTCGTAGGTTGTTGTTGCCGGATGTGGTCTACCCACATAATTCGTAGGAACAAGTCTTTGGAAAAGTAGTACAGGTCACTTGGTGCACTGATGAACTGGAAGACAAGCTGGAAACCATATTATTCAGAGAGTTCATCACTGGTCAGAGTGGGGCAGGTAATGTTCACCCAAACTAGAATAGATATGAAGGCAAGGACTGCCTTCAACAGCTCAAAATTATTATCAGATAGATTAGTAGATAGTCTGGCCCGACGCTATCGCCAAAGAGCACATTTTTCGATATGCTCGTGTTGACTCAGTTGATATGATTTATGAATAA
>DWNE01007022.1:0-12577 GCA_018249875.1 Cecropterus toxeus | reverse complement strand
ACGTTCGGTTATATGTATGTCACATTACTTTTTTTTTAAACGCGGGTGAAACCGCGGGTTCAGCTAGTATAATTATAAGGATGTTCTACCTCAAGAATCAATATAATGCATATGTTTCAATTTGATACTCACATATATATTTGTGAAATGCTTAGGCTACAGTTATTATGTGCAATTATTCTATAGAACTACTGATTGTCATCTTGGCAAGTAACCAATTGATAATAATAAATCTTAATCAAATGCAGTATATTATTACTTCTGTCTTAGCATCTTCAAATGTCGACACGTCGACGTCGACACTAAATACGCGAAGTTTTAAATAACTATTGTATCCATTACGACTATGTTTTTTATTGCCAAATAAATGAAAAACCGAACATGGAAAAAGTTTTTACGTGTTATGTTAGAGTAAAATGTTATTTAATAAATTACAGGAAGAAAAAATCAACAACTCGCCTTGGGAACAGCGTAGAATATAACCGAAGTATATCCGTGCCGGCCGACAAGGTGCGACCGGCTGTCTCACAGAAGAAGATATCGGAGCCGAGCATCGCTGGTATGCTGCCTAGTTCACCGGAGATAGAGTAAGCCCATAAATATAGATTTTATTTTTGTTTGATATTAAAAAAGCATGGATTTATAAGATCACCCTAAATACAACTGTACCTAATTTAAGTCTACCATCTATAGCGAATGCAATACCAATTAGTGGTCACCTATTTATTTGCATGACTTGTCTTTAGAGATCATGACAAAAAGAAACCCGACTTTATATGTATATGATATGGAACTTGTGTTATCGTGCATTGTGTGATGTTTCACATCATGTCATCGTACATAGTGTGGTAAAAGGGACGCTTGTTTATGGTCGAAATATTTAACTATACATTATTATATTATATCATATATGTCATGTCTGATAAAAGTACGTTATAAGTAAAAGTTGAATTAAATAAGGTACGTTACCCAATTCTCAGTACAGTAGTTTTAGCGAAGTCACAAATAAATATGTGAGTGTTTAACACGGATTTGTCTTTAACACATGTTGAATGCTTGGCACTTAAGATCGAGCGCACACGAATTGTCTTTAGAATGATTTGTTTAAATATTTTAATTTTTCATGTGGATGTTTCTGCGGTTCATTTAATGAATCTCATGGATTAAAATTATTTAGGATTAAGGTTGCCTGATTTTTTTTTATGAAGATTGGCAGTACTGTTTGGTTTTAAGGAATTTTCTATTATAACGCACACATGAATCTGTGCTACTTTTTAAACTCAATTTCGATTTTTGACTGTTTTCATAATTCCTTACCTTTAAGTTATATGTACTGAGCTTTATTTATGAAGATTGTAAAGACTTTGCAAATGGCTTTAAGGATTTTTCACACATGAAGGTGTGCTAGTTCTTAAACTTAATTCCACTTTTTCACTGTATTCATGTGTTCACCTTTAATGTATAAGTACTGAATTTATTTCACCTTAATATAATGTTATAAAATATCAAAGATAATTCGACCTACAAATCTGTATACAATACATATCTACGAATTCGTGATTGAACAGTTTTAGACTCCACCAATACACCAATAAACAATTTCATAAAGAAAGTCAACAAAATCCATTTAGTTTTCGTAACTAATTCCTGTTCGCCAACGACAAATCCGCCTAAAGACATAACAGTTTGGTCTGTGCGCCCACTAAGCCTGTGTATTTGTCTTCCCCCCGTCAAGGGTGAAAACGATCCGGTCTAATCCGACAATCACTAGGACGGCTTCCTCGATGCTCTCACCGATACTGATATATCCGCCGGACTTGTCAAACAGCAGGTAATAATAACATTACATTTCTATCGCACAAAATTTTTAACGATACTCATAGAATACTATATTTTCTTATTCAATAAACTGTCACATAGTCTGTCTTTTCGCAGTAATGGGAATACAAGGCCCTTTCAACTATGAATGAAGTATAATTAGCAACAGTTTTAAAAATTTACCTATTTGTGAATATTAGTCATCTATTAATGAATAAAATTTCTGTATAGTATAATATAAAAAGATAATGTACCTTATATATATTTGGGCATTAATAAAATATAGATATAGGATACTGTTCAGTCAAGTACAATTTCCGTTATAATATTTTGAGTTGGTTTAAATATAAATTTGAAAGGATATTATTTCCAAAATTAGAGTAAATATTGAATTCTATGAGATCAAATTGATTTATTACTTGCAATCACAGTTATTTGCCGGTATGTTTTGCACCCAATGCTAGTGGACACGCACATAGCTTTAGCACTGGACAATTTTACACTGTTTTGTACATATACATATTCATAACATTTTGACATTTAATCGATATATTAACGCTTCAGTTATATTCTAACCGATTTTAACAAGGGTCTTATGCGTTACATACTGTGCTTTTTATATGTTGTATCTCTGGAAGTTGTATGAAATAGACGGTGTGTATAGAAATATGGTGTTATTTTCTAGTACTATGCCGAATACGCCGTCCACTGATGAAATGGACAGCAACGACACAATACTGAATAGGAGAAGCTCGTCAGGTGGTCTACTTTCACCAGAGGTATGTTTATTTCTATTATTACATCTAGTATTATTTATTCCAAGTGGTAGAACCAGTGTAGTTCGACCGGGGAGGTATTTACCTATTTCTAGCGTAAAGCATGCGTTTCGCTGGAAGAGTGTGGTTGCCGACTCATTTAAATATCAGGGGACTATCTTAGTCCTCAGGAGTAGCAACGCATCTGTGATCGACTTCAGATAGAACCCCTGTTTTATACAAAGTTGCCTTCAGATGTCCATTGGCGGCAGAAACCTCTTACCATCCGGTGGACTGCATGCTTTTTTTGCTATTTGAAATTTATAAAAAAGTACTCTACCATTCTCAGCCATGTATAGATTCAAAACATACAATACATATTGTCACCTTAATTCATTTTCCTGTATATAGTTCCATTTTGATTATAATTTCTTCTAAAGAATAAGATCTTTAGTAAAAATGACATAAGTATCTAACTTATGTCATTTTTACTAAAGTTCTTTTTCTTTTGCAAATGACTACCTACTTCGGAAAAAATAATATTTATAAATAGAAATAAAGTATTATTCATAGCACTCGCACATTAGAACAGTAGGACCCAGATATTGTAAGAGATATCATTAAATTAATAGTGACCAATAATATATTACAGGTGGATATGACAAATGTCCCAAGATCGTCGGTAGACATAGAACACGATGGTTTTTACCTACTTAAGAAGGATTCCCAGCGCCGTCTCACTTTGTCCCGAGTGCTGGAGCAAGACAGCGAAAAAATCTGTTCCAAGTGGATGCTCAGTATACAACAGGATTTCGGAAACAGCGTTTTGACTTTGGTAAGACTTTCTGCTGGATATCTTAACATTTTCTTACATCCAATCCAAGGTAGATGTTCGATAAAATATTTGTAGTAATAATATTTCATTATCGTGAAACATATTAAAGGAATATCTATTTTGTATTTGTATTTATTTTTTACTTTAAGGCTTTTTATTTTCGCTTTATACATTTGCATAATTATTCAATAAGTTAACTCCTCTTTTTTGTAAATGGTAAACATAAAGGACAATGGACAAATTTACAAATGAAACCAACACACAATTAAAGCTTTTGTATATTTTTATGCCGCTAGAGGACACTACGGTTACATGTAAGAACTTTAATTCATTGTTTATTTAAACTATATATCTCATATTTTTTTTTTTTTATTTAATATAGTTCCGTTCTATTGTAGTAATTATCAATGTATTATTTATGTTAAGTATAGATTTTGAAAACGTTATTCATTTAAATTTATTTATTACGGCATGAAATTCAATAATTGCGTAATCAATAAAAAACGTTGAAAATGTAATTTTAGTTATATTCCCGTATATTTTCCTGGCCCCATTTGTTCATTGTCCTTTATATAATATTCTTTAGTATAAGTAAATTTTATTTATCTTGTTACAGACACATCTAGAAATGCTCCGATGTGCGTTAAAAGATTACATCATGGATCAGAACAGGGCTGTTATTGAGCAAGCTATAACTACTCTGAAGGAGGAACTTGATTTTGATTCAAATGCTATCAATGAGCTCCATTCAGCGATATACCTGTTCCAAGAAGCTGTGAATGTGGTATTGAGGATGCACAGTATCAAGCCCCATTGGATGTTCGCTTTGGATAATCTCGTGAGGAATGCTGTGCAAGCTGCCATTACTGTTTTGTCACCAGGTATGTCACAGATTTAAATATTATACTAAATCAGAAAAAATAATAATGTGCCTTATTATGTGTTGTAAAGAGTTATTTGTGGATCACATTACAATGACTATCTATCAATCTGTTAGTTTATCCATGTGTGTTAAATTCGCTATTTTTGCTTAGTGTGAATAGCAAGATCTGTTTTGTAGTTGTTGGGCGGGTTTAATGTGAAAGCGCCTAATTTGTAGTTTAGATCTGTCAGTACACAATCCTCATGAAGACAAAATTTCTTTTAAAATTTTTATCATAAATATTTTGTATCTACTGATTTAATCTTACAGTCACTGTCATTTATGAAATAATTAATAGAGTATTACTTTAACAGAGTTTTTTAAGTCTGAATTAACGTGAATTTCTTATGGTGATTTTTGAGTATTATTAACATTGAATACATCCATAATGTTTCGTTGGCAGAATAGCTAGTTAGCCCAGCTGGACAATTTTTAGAACATTTTTAAATTCGTATATATTTGACAGATATAAAAGAGACTTTTGTGGGGTGATTGTTAGATTTCTTTTAACTGATTGAAGAGCAAACGAGCTTGCAGACTACCTGATGGCAAGTGGTGACTGCCGCCTGTGGATATTTGTATGAAATTTTATATCGGACTTTGTCTGGTTTTATTCTCGAGGGCTGAGAGGAGAAGAGAGATCGCCTCATATATAATTGAGTCGAGAAATTATAATTACTAAATATATGTATAAAATATTGCAGAGTTAGGTGCGAACCTGGCGGGTCAGGAGGCGCGGCGCGGCGCGTGCGCGGACAACACGGCTTCGCTGTCCACCGCCGCGTCCAGCCGCGACCCCGCGCTGCACCACCAGCTGCACCACCTGCGCGCCGAGAACCACAAGTTAGTGCGCTGTCACCACAATGTATAACATACAGTAGGCCGACTCCATATTGTCCCTGCAGTATCGGGACCGGAATCGGGCTACGATATCCTGCTGTCGTAAGAGGCGACTAAAGGCTTCCGGGGTTGCGGGCGGCAACAGTGGTAGCTCGAACCGTCCAATCAAGTGACCCCGGGAAAGACGGCGGTATGCGTGGTCGCGTGCCGTCGTAAGTACCTGAAAGAACGGCATTGCGCTTGGAGGACTCCGGTTGCGTTCCGTTTTGGAGATCCCGGAGTCCTCCACACAGCGCTGACGACGGCCACCGGAGGGATTTTGGTGCTGTAAAAATCCCACATAACCCGACGTCGCTTCCACGGCGTTGGGTACCTTTCGAAGGTTTCTCCCTCGAAAACAAAAAAAAGGCCAACTCCATATAAGCGGACGAATCGATGCACGCACACATGCGAATGTCGTTAACACGGCCGTTCAGAGTGTTTCGGAATGCAAAGCAGCGTAACGTCTCGCCGCGCGCTGGACGAGATGTTTAAAAATAATAATAAATATTTCAAATCAAGATGCAATAGGTGCATTTTTTTGTTACACATTTATAAGGTTTTATAATAAGTTTATGAAATGGATAATAAATACATTTTCATTTTTTTCTTTTAAAGTAATAAAATCCTATACTTAAATTACTCAATTACGCAAGAACCACTGGTCCGATTTACATGAAATTTAAACTTTTTTTTTATTAATTAAATTTACAATATAATCCGTTGATTAAATGTACGAGTGACTTTGCAAAATGTTAAGTCACTCGTACATTTACTTTATGTTGTCTACACTGTGCCAAAGCGCTGCGAATGAGATGACTGTGATTACTTTCTATCGGGTCAACTGTCTGCCTTATCGTTAGATAGAGATATATGCTATGTCAATGGCGATATATTGATTGAGAGAAATTGGAAGATTCATTGATGAGAATTAGGAAGCAAACGTCGAATATAATACATACTGGATATTGAGCACCAAAGTATTGTCACGGCAGAGCAGGCTCCAGCAATACAACACGGTGTATATCCGTCGATAAACGACAGACGGCTCGTATTTCGGTTTTACCTACTTGTAAACTACATTTCACAACCCGCGTGGCCGAGCGGTCTCCATACCAGCTCGACATGCAGTGGGTCCCGGGTCCGATCCCCGGCCAGACAGAAATTTAAATGATGAGTTTAAATTTCTTTTCTCGGCCTGGGTGTTTGTGTATTCGTCTTTGTGTATCCGTGGCACCCATGATACAGGAGAAAATCCTACTGTGGGGCTATTAGTGTAAAAAGCGTTTAGTTTAGCAACACCAGATCGAGAGTTACGCCGGCGAAGTATGGCGACTCTAAAGCGCTGCAAATGTTCGTATAGTCCAGTTAAAATAGACAAAAATAAATAACGAAAATTTGAATGGAGCTGAAAATTGGTATACATTTTAAATTACCATTACCACTAAATGTCAAAAATTTCTTGCGATCCGACTTCTTTATTAAGGAATTATTCAAGATCAAAGGTCACAAATTCACATTTTTCTCATCTTTGAAACCGTAAATGTTATCGTCAAAGTAGGTTAAACTAAAGTTGTATGATTAACAATTTTGGTTTAACCTACAATTTCTGAAAAAAAAATCTGATACTTTCTACGTACTAATCAAAACACCATTAGTGAGATATCCTGATTTTAAAAGTTGTAAAATTCATATTCTGTGTTGATATTTGTAAACAATAAAACTAAATGTTTTTTTACAGATTGCATCAAGAACTTCTAGACTGTTATCAGCAATATCATGCGTTACTCCGGCTCATGTTGGAAGAACAAAAAACTCAGACGCAAATTATTCGTGATATCGTCGAAAAGAGACCACCGTAAGTAGTTATCATAAATAACTTCATATTCTTTTCTATGTCGTCAAAAACCAATATCTGTGCATGATTTAGGACTTAACCCGAAATCTCAGTTCCTTATAGATATTATTGGGCCGTTTTTTTTTATATGATCCTTTAATTTTTTACCCTGTTCTCCTTAAAAACCTTATATTCTACGAAAATTTTGCTAATCTATCTACGAACTTTTGTGGTCCTAAACTCTGTTTAGGTGTAGGTTAACCAAATAGACATCTAAAAATGATTATTTCTTCGTCAGGATTGAAATCATTGATGACGAAGATTGTGATGAAGAGCAGCTGAAGGCGTTAACGGAATGGACTACATCTCGCAGTCTTCCCCAATCAGTAGCAAAAGCGTTGGCGAAACAGCAATATTCACTACCGGACTTATTGCAACACGCGCAACGAGAGGATATAGCGAGATTGCACTTACCGTGAGTAATGATTTGACGGTAGCAAATAATTAAGATTGTCTTCTTTTATAGGCTTTCATAAAAGTTTGTTACAACTATCAAATCCGAACACAAAAGTTGTGATGTTGCCATTATAAACATACGCAGCGACATGATTTGAATCGCAAAAAATATCACATGTAGAATTGATAGTTACGTACCGTGCTGTGTGGTGTCTGTCCTAAATCAGATAACTGCCTTTCTTCCCGTGGATATAGTAGAAGGTAGTCACTTTTTATTAGGGACAAAATCCAGGACATCGGCAATGTGATCTTTCTGTATAATATACATCAACTTATTTTTTATAAATCAGTAGTAGCACAAAAAACATAAGAGACAGTGCCCCCCCCCCCCCCTTGGTGACCATCATTGTAGTAAAGCCTCCTCTACCTAGTATTCACGTAGTAACTCATAAGTAAAGACTGTTTTCAATTATTTTTGGCAAGTAGAGTGTTCAAGGGATATTAGCTACGCGATGAAAACCAAAACCCTAACCCTCTTCTCTGAGACCAAACCCCCCGGTGTCACATGGTTACGTGTTTTTGGTACGTTATCTAAGGAACATTAATTACGACATGCATTATTAGCTTTATCTCTATACAGGGCTGTCACTGATGTCCAGGGCCAGCAACATCCACTTAATGAGGCATAATGTATTCCTGTTTTCAAATTTTTAACTACAGAAAATAGGTAATAACTAATCATTATATTACAGTGGTGGCATCGAGCTTCGTTTATGGCGAGCGATAATAGACCATCGGCAAGCGACAGTTCCAAACCATCTTCGTCGCACCAGCAGCACTGAGACAGACATAGACAACAACTCCATAGTGGTGGTCGACTGTCAATGCAAGACTCGGAACAACCCCACCATCGTGATACGGGAGCAACCGGTCAATGGGGACGGAGAGTATTTTACAGAGAACGGTGTCAGTATTTGACTATTACGTGGGTGGTGCACTCTCCAATGAATGGACGAGGGATTGATGCAAGGGTCTCGTTTTAAGGCGCCATGTTTAAATTACTATAGCCAGTCTAGCATGAATTACATCTTTAAACGCTGGCGCTTCGAAGACTAGCTTATACACTTAAACTAGACCAGACTAGCCTAAACATGCCACGCGAATTTTTCGAAGTTATATATGTACTAGAAATTAGCTATCACTTGCCTTATCGGCGAAGAAAATCAGTATAAGAACATAATAAGTTAGTGGACTTTATAAACTTCAGACTGTTTAAATGATTATTTTCATTTAAACAGTCTGAAGTTTATAAAGTCCCATAAACCATACACGACAGTTTGGCAGAATGCGTGTATCCAGTAGTAAAACTGCACTGGATTCATGATAGTTTTGGTCAGAAAAGAAACATAATATTTATACTGATAATACTTCTAGAAATCCAGTCCTTAAAACGAGATCAACTAACTGCATTTGGAAGCGACATTTTAAATAACCAAAACCTAATACTTAATCCCTTCCGAATCTTATGTACAAAAAGTTTATTACTGGTAAACTATAAAAGAAAATATATTTTTAAAACGGCTTATTGAAGCTTACATTAATACTGTAAAAATATTTAGTAGGTTGTATTTATAAGTGTGATGTCACATGTTTTAAGCAATACTAAAGATTGTTGCAAAGCAATAACGCTACAATGTTTGTGCTATTAACACAATATATGTAATTGTTGCCTATTAGATAAATTATATTGGCTGGTTATAATTGTGAAAGATATTTATTGTATTGTGTGAATCGTATTTTTTTCTGGTAAATAGAATATACTTGTGCATTAATATGTGAAATCGGTTAAGTAAACTTAAAGTCAATTTCATGAATACATTGACAGCTGTCCCAGGAATCTTTTATTCTACCAATGTACGAACGTACCAGTAGCGCTCCTAACGGCATAATTTGGCATATACCTTCCGAATTGAATTTTTAAATAGTGTTGTTATTGCTTAAAGCATAAATTAACGTTTGAAACGTCGCTTTAAATAATCGCTTGAAGCCTGAGTGTGTCACCCTTAAAAAGTAAACTTGTAAATAATATTATAATCGTATAATTTATAATCGTAACATTACAACTAGTCTTTTGTAAATACAATTAATTCATTAATATGCCGGCATAATACATGAAATAATATAGTGTAGGAATCGTTTAATCTGATGATTAAAGCTATGTCATTTATATTATATAAGAATACAAATGTAAACAAATACTGGAATGTTTTCACCTCATTAGATGCCATAAATTAATCCTAAATCAAAGATATAAAGTATAAAATATAATTATACATCCACATTATGTATACATTTTATAAGAGCATTTATTATACAATCAATAATTGTAAATGATGATTATACAAAAGATTTTCCAGAATTCGACAATAATTATCAATTTAGCAATTGATTTTTTCTTGTAAAATAATAAAATAATATTTATAAAGTCGGTGATCCTTATTAGACATTACTTATTATAATATCACGTTACAATTTTATTTTAATACTTTAGAGGCGCAAACGGAATGTTTCCACAGATTTAACGTTGCATCATTGGCACTAAGCGTTTATTATATATTTATTATGTTATTATAATTATACGTATAGTCAGAAAATTCACTTGGCTATTTAAGGCGTATTGAAATCACTATATTTATATATTTACCGTATATTCTAGGGATAAGAGGCGTCGATCCCCGCTGTCGTTCAGTCTTGATCCAGTGTTATCTTAGTATAATCTTTTTCAGATTTCATATAGTTTTTATTGGAAGGAAAACATTTGGTGATTCGGTGTAGAATTATAAGAAATATTTTTCATAATATCAGACCTTATTGTAATAAAAGAATGAATGGAAAAGACCGAATGATAGCGATGATAGTCATTAAAACAGTCATAGATATATTTACTATATACACTGCTTTATGCACAAAATAATATGGTGCTAATTATTGTGATTTTAAATAACTAAGCGATGTGCCTTTTAAATACGCTTGCAACAAGAAAAGATTATAGTATGTATTTTATATAGTATACCACATATATAACAGTTGTATAAGAGTAAGAGAAAAGTTGATTGTAATATTGTTTCTTATATTTGAAATGAACATTTTAAGTCATTTCATTTGCAGTCACTCATATGGATCTGTTCCTACCAGGTTTTAGTTTTTGTGAGACTAAATTTGAGGCAATTGAAAATATGATTATTTCCGCAAATATAACTGAATAAGTTTTCACTTCGATATCAAAGAACGAACTCGACGATCGAAAAAGTCGAAACGATTTTCGTTTTTGAATATAATTAAAATGAATGTGTTACATAAAATTTAATGAACCTTATTTAAATATGTTTTAATTATGTTACTTATTTAATTGTGTTACGTAAAAAGAATTTACGTTTCTTATTATTCTATAATTTTGTATAATATATTTTTATGCGTGCCATATATAAATAATTTCTTAGTAGGTGTCATTATGTATTTTATAGATATATTGTTGAAACTATATTGAAGATGTTATTCATGTTTCTTGAATTAATATTTGGCATAATCATATAATGTATAAGCACATTATCACTGTTAGATTTTGAGGTTATTAGAGTTTGTATTATAAAATATTTAAGAGAGTTATAACTAAGGCTGTCGCCTGTCCTTAAATGAATGACATTTTAAAGATGTACTGCTTCGTATATTCGACCCAAGATGCATTTTCGCTATATGTAAAATATACCAAACTTAATACAGACATTTTTGATACTCACTTTTCAAGACCAAGGTGTGATAAGATTCATAATTTTAATTCATCAACATTTTCTAGTCGACAGCCCTAATTATAATTGCAGTAACTTAAATTTTAATCTATTTTCATAATTGTTATATTAATTGGATTGGTCATCGTGATAAATATATGAGTTGAAATGAATAAAATTAATAACATAATATTCTAATATTCGTTGTGGTTGCTAATCTTTGCAGCTATAATACCTAGTAACGTACAATAATAATTTTGCCAATTTGTTATCAATTTTCTATTTGGTCAGATTAAAGGAAATTGCTTACGAGTTTCAAATCGTTTTGTTCACTATTTTTGTTTTAATTAATTTAAATGAGAAATAAATTACATTTACATACATTGGTATATTAATGAACTAGTGCGAAGATATATTGGTATATTAAAGAACTACTCGAAGTATTACTACAAGTACTACAATGGCGCCTGTCATTTATTGGAACATCAGATACATGTTAACAATTCTGATATGTAAAAATTATAGTGCAACAGTAAAAAAGATAACTCTGTGTTTTATGTAATTCAAAAACGTACAAAAATATATTCTTTGTTGTAAAAACATTTTTTTCACAATTTTATTACATTACAAGATCTATATTATTACACAATGAAATCAAATTCTAAAGTTAATTTATTAACATGAGAGGTCATTCATATTTATTATTGGTTTAGGGATTTGAGGTGGTCTAAAGCGGGAATAAGGTGTGGGAAACTCATGTTTTGTGAATTACAAATATTTGGGATTAATCTTGAGAAACTGAATTTATGCATGACCTCTTATTTGGTAGTATATTAAAATTACATATATTTGGTGAGCGAGTTTTCAGTCCAAAAAAGTCAAAAATAAATAATAATTATAATTTTAATAATTGCTATTGAATAATAAATTTCCCTAAATATAAAAATCCGCTCGCTGATTATTATTTTCAAGAAAGTAGTGCTCAGTGATCTGAAAATATGTTTTATTGTAATCCTAACAACTTAATAGATTATGTCGGAGACATTACTTTTTTTATAAGTTGTGTATAGTTTAATAAGCTAAGCACTATTCTAACAATACTCAATAATACTGTTGTGAAGTACAAATAAATAACGAATTAGACTCATTTTTTATTTAGTTTTATTAACAAACCTTTATATATAGATCGTATACTTGACGCGCAGATTATAGGCCATTTTTAAGGTTCCGTAGCCAAATGGCAAAAATCGGAACCCTTATAGATTCGTCATGTCTGTCTGTCCGTCCGTC
>DWNE01007021.1:0-12577 GCA_018249875.1 Cecropterus toxeus | reverse complement strand
GGTACTTCCCCGGTCGAACTACATTGGTTCTACCACCTGGCTGCATACTAACAATAACTAACTTTACGAAAATGCCTATACCTATAGCTTAATATCAATATTACATTGTATTTTTTTCCAATTATTTACTACGCTCACTGCAAACCCAAGCACGAAAAATTCTGATTTTGCGTAGTGTTCCTAATATGGTTGTTTTGTTATTATACGTTGAGCATGCAATTCTGACTTGCAAAATTTCAGTAATTCGGTAGATGACTGAACATCAAATATATCAATTCCGTTTCCAAATATTAGTTAATCGGTGATATGGTTGAAAAGTAAGATATTATATATTATTATAAGTATAGATTAGGTACTGAATAAAGCTTATAGTAAGTAGTTTTCTTGAAGTAACCTCGAGTAGGCTTATAATTAAAGTCACGAGTAACAGTGCATGTAATAAGCACTTCAGTATAAAGTGAGATCGATCAGCGGTGACCAGTCGATGTCGCACCGCAGAATCCTTGGCCCCGTTCCCGTCGTGACCCGGTCTTTGCTCCCGCCCCGGGTGACCCCTCGAGCAGGCTCTAAGCTCCCAACTTTCAGTGTTTGAAAGTGAGAAAAGCTACATATTCTGACAGGTTTATAAAACATTGAAAATACTTCTATATTAACCCGACGGTATCAGTAATATTGTAATATTACTATTTTACTAGGTAGATACGCAAGTATGGAGTCCATTCTAATGATGGCATTAGAATAGACTCCATACTTGCCTTGGACATTCTATGTCCATGGAAAAGCTATCCATGATTAGGTAGTGCGATAAGTAAGGATAGCGACCTACGTGGCGATCTTCATACAGGTCCGATAGGTGTCTGGGTTCCATCCCCGGCCAGATCAATCAGAATGATGAATTGAGTTTTTTCTCTTAGGTCTGGGTGTTTCTGTACCCGTCTTAGTGTATACCCATGTCGCCTACGACACAAAAGAATGACTACTGTGAAGATATGAGATTAAGAGCATTATTTTAGAAGGACTCTTGCACTTGAATTTTATTTAGTTGCAGAGCGCTTTCTGACTTTTGTTTTACAAACACATTAATCTCAATGACTAAATACCACGTTTTACCTAAATTTTGAATACCAATACCTTCTCAAAGGAGACAAATGCCAATATTTACGGGGTGAGGAGGATCTGCCCTTTCGTCCTTGGCCTATTTAAATGCCAGCTTCTATTACTGTAGGCAACTCCCGTTCGGATTGCTTTGAAGTTATAAACATAGGAGATTATAAACTTCACACAAATCACGCCTTATAAATCTTCGATACTTCTCGAAGAAGAGATAAGGAGATAAAGAAGGTGAACTGATGTATACTGTTTAGGCATTTCAAAGAATACAAAATATGTAACTGTCAATTTTATAAGTGCCCCCGTAGGCTTATATACATTGAGACAATTCATTTCCCTTCATTATACCTATTTGTAAAGGTGGTAAGAACCTTACATGGTTCGATTCTGAAGACACCACTATTACCTCAATTTACCTATGTCTTAACGACGTCAAATGGTTTAAGATGTATTTATTTGACATTCCTTAGAGGCAACAATGTATTCGATTAAGAAAGGATTCAAATCCAATATTGGAGGTTTTATTCATAATGATGATAAACGACAATAATGAAAAATTTATTAGTAAGTACTCGTTTGTTATTTCAACGAAAAACAATTAGGATTTTAATGGTTTTATGAGGAATGAATCAAATTCAATCCAATCTCGAACGGGACAAAACAAATCCGTAGGACTAAAAGAAAGATCAAGCCCTTTCAAAGAGTACCAACAAGAATAACACAGGAAATAGGCACGTGTTGAACTTTGTGAGATGTATCCTTGGCCCCGTGGCCCATTTAACTGAGGCCTCGCGAACATCCGCTCCTCAAACACGTGTGTCATATAATACGATTGTGTACGAACAAGTATACGTAATAACTTGGGGCTAAGTAGCGGATAAAATTGCTTTTGAAATATATAAGTTTCAGATGAAAGTATCGTTTGACATTACGTGTATACCTAGCAGTTATATACCTAACTAGCTGTGCCACGCGGTTTCACTCGCTAATATACAAGTAAAAACAAGCTAACAATAACTGCGTGATGTTAAATAGCCTATATAGTCTTCCTCAATAAATGGACTATATGACACAAAAATATGTTTTCAATTCAAACCAGTACTTCCTGACATAAGCGCGTTCAACCAAAAAAAAATCTTCAGCTTTATAATATAAATACCTGTACCTATATCTAATACCTTATGATACACACACTCTTTCTACACTCATAGCCATACACTAGGATTAATTCTCCTTTGTCGTGGGTGCCATGGACATACAACCACTAATACACAAACACCCAGACCCAGAACAGAAATCTAAACTCATCATTCTATATCTGTCTGGCCGGAAATCGAACCCGGGACCTACTGCGTGTCAGACCGGTATGGTGACCGCTCGGCCACGTGGGTCGTCATACCTAACAGGATTACTTTGTGGTAAAGGATAAAGTTGTTAAGCAGTTTTTGCTTTATTTTTACAAGATTGAAGTAGCACTCGAGCTTACGGTCTCTATGAATCGACTGTCTTAGTCTTCCGGAGTTCCAACGCATCTTTAATTTACTTCAGATAGGTTATAAGCCACTGTTATAAGCCACTTATAGCTTACAGATGTATACAGGCGTCAGTGACCACTTACCATCTGGTGGACTGCATGCTCAATCGTATACAAAAAACTAACAAAACATTATTGCCCTATATTTCTGAAGACTCGTGCAATACGACACCTCACGGAGTACTACGAGCGCACTCCCAGAGTTTGTCAGCTGTACGCATCTGCAGATCAATACCGGGCGACCGCGCGACCCGCCCGGGACCAGTGGGCCTTGGCCCGCTTGTCCCGGAGCTGAGCGTATCGACCCATTGCTGTCTCGAGGGGATACGTTGCCTTACACTACTTTTTATCGTAGCGACTGCATTCCATCTGCGGTGACTGTTACTTATAGAATTCAGTGATTACTTTCAAGAATCTATACTAATATAATATAACAGTAGAGTTTGTTTGGTTGAACGCGCTAATCTCAGGAACTACTGGTTGAAATTGAAGAATTATTTTTGTTAAATATAGTAAATTTATCGTGGAAGGTTAGGCTATGTAACGTCAAGCTATGTTTGTTTGTTTTTAATAGATTGTTCTCTAATAAACGCGGGTGAAACTGCGTGGCACAGCTAGTGAATGATAAGTATAATATCTTAGGGATTCTCGTCCAAAAATATGTAAAAGTATTTTTTTTTAAACTCACTCACGTCGCTTTCAAAACAAATAGTTTGTAGCGTATTTCTTGGAACATTAACATAGTGAGGAAGTATGCAGTCCATCTGATGGTAAACTGTCACTGCCGTCAATAAGTCTGAACGGGGGTTCAGTTTAAGGTCCATCAGAGATGCGTTGGGTCTACAAAATGGTAAAACCTACACGTGGCTCAATTTAATATAGGGCCATCTTAGCCCTCGGGACTAGCAACGCATCTGTGATCGACTTCAGATAGAATCCATTTTCCACATGAACTTGCTTAAAGGTTTTCACGGGCGGCAGTAAGCACCATCAGGTGGACTGGCATGCTTGTTTTCTACTTCAGTCTGATTTACAAAATTCCAATAATTCCAAGTTAGGTACGATAATACATATGGAAAAATTTAGATTGAATAACACTGTTTATTTATTCATTAAATGGTGTAGGTATTAGGTACCGAGTGATTCACTCGAGTTGTAATTAAAGCCGGCGACGTTAGTGCATTGTGTGGTTTGCCTGTTTTTGTATCGACGGAAACCGAGCGGTTCAATAGAAATAAACTAATTAATGTTGACGATTATATTGTGAACTATTACAATGGTTTTAGGTAGGTATTGTTAGGAACTATTTCGACTTTTCCTTTTTAGTGGCGCGCGTGTATAGAGCCACGTAGTATAGCAATATAATAATACCCATTAAAATGACTTAATAATAATAGAGTTCGATGCAAAAAAAGTCTGAAGTCACATACGATAAATGTCTATCAGAGCAAAAAATCTTTGGAGATTTAAGAAGTTTAATTGGTCTCCTAAAAAAATGTTAAATTCAGGCTATACCAAATTTCTCTCATCGTAGAGCCACGGCGGTCATACTATTAAACGCAAGTTTTTCTTCCTTATCTGCAAAAATAAATTCACATGGGTGTGTGTTACAGCGTTTACCCCTATTTAAGGTTAATATTAAACCAATGTTATTGTTCACATTTTTTTCTTTCTAAAAGCGGTCGAAAGTTATTTATGCTTAGCTTAAGGAAAGCTTTAGTTAGAAATGCTATTAGATTTTTAACAGAATGAGTCAGAAGCAGGATAATGGTTTTCGAACAGATGTATGTACGTTTGTTTGTTTGTATGTATGCCCATTTCTTTGGCACGCGCTACAGCCTAAACGGCTTGGTGGATTGTTCCATTAAAATCGTCTCAGTTTGCATAAACATAGCCCATATATATATATTTAAAATGGCGCCTACAGATGTAGGGAAATGAGGGGAGGAAGAGGACGATATTTTTAATATCGCGACAATGTAGCTATCGAATGAAAGGTTATAAATAGACCATTCTAAATATATACATGTGTTATACCTTTGCTTGTCTATTTTGTCGAAAATCATTATGAACAAAAAAAAAATCGTTTTACGCAATCGGGTTTTTTGTTTTACTAGTTACACAATGTTACTGGTCAAATGTGTCCTTACCACGGATTCCCGAATTGTTTATTACGTGTGTATGTTACTTTTTACGCTACTGGTCTAAGTTCGCCGAAATTTAGCACACATACAGTTTTTGACCTGGATTAAAACTTAGGAAGTTCATTACCGCGGTAATCGTGATCATAGCGGGCGAAACCTCGAAACGAATCGTATGACATATTTAAGTGTCATAATTATATACTGTAATATTTAATTATAATAGTGATGTTATTTCCAAGAATATATACGTTCGTATGTAACTGGCATCAGTCTTGTATACTTATTTATTATGAAGTAATTCGGTAGTTATATTTAAACACTGACCTAACTTTAAAGTAATGGTACTTTACAAATCGCTGACTCACGGTGACTTGATCGGAGTGTCTACTGCCAACATGCACACAAATATGTCTAGTGTGATATCAAGAACCTCAGTTCATCTATTAAAAGTACCAAATTTGTATTTTTTTCACATTCATAGTGTTCAGTATTCAGTTATCCGACGTTCGAGATTCGGCCACTAGCTTTCAAAATAACCGAAAACCGGCCGAATACGAGTAGGACTGACGCCAAAGCGTTCCGTATCTGTAAAAAATGCAAAAAAACACGTTTATTATACGGGAATCCCCGTTAAATATTTATTTTATTTTAATTTAATTATTTATTTCTAAAGCAAACATGTAACTACATATTCTGTGAATATTTCATGTGTCTACCGGTTGTCGTTATTAATAAAGAGCATTAAAATCAAGTTTCTTGTATGCGAGTTTTTAATTTATTTAATTCTGTTTTTAGTTACATACTACAGTTCCGTAAAGTTAGTAAAAAATTTACGGTTTGGCTATCACAGATATACGGATAGACAAACAGCTGAATCTTAATAATGGGGTTCCGTTTTTACCCTTTGGGTACAGAGCTGTAATAAACAAAAAACAAATTGCTGAGAAAAACATAATTATGAATTATAATAGAGTATTGTTTATATTTTTTTGTTGATAACGCCAAAGGTCGTCACTAGACTCAATAGTTACCAAACTAGAGAGAAGGGTACTGACCTGTCTTATCTTTGCCTATTTATAGTTATACATACTTGTATGTTGTGAAACTATTATTGATTCATTGGGCTTCTTTCAAAATAAGCGAACTTTATGGCAGTCTACCACGATGGCTAGACATCATTAATCTTAAAGATTTTAAGGAGGAATCTTAACCAAGTAGACTTCGTCTAGACATTATCTTTTATCTCTATATTTTGTATCACGTTGGAGTAGCAAACGAGCATGCAGTCGATCTGATGGTAAGTAGCCATTGCCAACCATGGACATCTGTAAACAATTTCATATAAAACATAGGTTCTATCTGAAGTCGCACATCCTTCCACCGAAACGCTATTTCTTGCCAGAAAAAAACAAATATGAATGTTATATGGTCTTAATAATCGGACTCTTTTAAGAAACTCCCCGAAATGCAAACACAATTTTGTTTTTTAACAGACTTCCCGAAGGAAAGAGGTTATCTTCCCGACTTCGGTAGTCGGAAAGTCGAAAATGCATTAGTTACCATATATTATATTCTCATCTATATAGGTAACGATCCGCGTGGCGGAGCGGTCACCATACCTGGCTAACACGAAGCGAGTTCGATCCCCGGCCATACTGACTTTTTAATGATTATTTTAGATTTCTGTTCGTAGTATTCGTCTATTCCAGTGTATTCGTCTTCGAAGTGTATTTTGTGTTTAAGGTTTAATCATGGCACCTATGACACAGAAAAAACCTATTAAGAGTGTAAAAAAAGCGTTAGAGGACTGTGAAAACTTTGTTCATACTGCTTCAACGTTATCGCGACAGATACAAATCTTTCAGGATATCGACAATCAGAAGTAAATAGCATTATCGCAAGTCGTTCGCGATATCTGCAATTCTGGGGAATATGATAGGACTTAAAGGTAACAATTCTACATATTTAAACGTAATAAATATTTCAATAGATATTATTGTATTGTTAACTTTAATAGACGTAAGAGTACTTCAGGGTTACTGTTTTTAACTCCCAACGTAAAAAGAGGGGTGTTATAATTTTGACTGCTATGTTTTTTTGTCTGTTTGTCGGTCTGTGGAAACTTAGCTCCCAAATGGGTGTCGTAGCGGGGTACCACTAAGTTTAGCGACTAGATAGATCCTCCTAGCTAAAATAAATTAGGGAGATTGCATTGGTTTTTTTTTTAATTTTAATGTTATTCCTCGATGAAACCCGAAATAAAATTTTACTGTATTACTGTAATCAACCATTACGGTATACGGTAAAAAGTAAAAAATACAGTAGGTCTTCTGTAATTACAGTGCATTTGGAAGCACTGGGTCCATCTACAAATAGCTCCGTCATATTGGCTTTAAGTGAGGAGTCACTAAACTCATCATGCATTGCCAGCCAAAAAGTGTCAACCACTCAATCGGTCCCTAGGTAGTGGTTTAAAGCTTGTACAAGTCTCACAAAGGCATCTGTCTTCACGTGTGGTACATAGGTTGCATGCCGGCGGGACAAGTGATAAGAGATAACAGCGTCCGTCCACAAATAGACACATCCTCTGAGAAGTGAGTCACATACGATGCGGCGACCCCGAGAAAGCCAGTGCAAGCCTTATAGTACAATATAGTAAGGTAAAGTCATCGACGTTATAATTTTAAAGTTGGAGAACTCTTAGTAATTTCACTCCATAAGTAGAAATAGAATATAATGGAAAATAGAATATAAAATAGTTTAATTCTTGAAAAACAATTACATTATACAAACTACTGTTGAGGCATCCTTTTTAGTAAAGGATATATTAAGCTTTTAACAAGATTGTTGAGCGTTGCTGTTTTAGTTTGCATATGGCTTTCTAAGTAAGTCCAAAAGGAGTGTCCTAAAGTCCTAAGGAGAGCAAGTCTATTTCAGATTTATTAATGTGTTTGATGGGCGACAATGGCCCCTAACCTTCAAGTGGACGTCGTGCTCGTTACCCACTTCAATAAAATAAAAAAACAAACATTTCATCACTTCCTATAACACTAATTGTAAGCATCAGTATCAGTTAGAAATATAAGCTCGCCTCACTCTAAGATTACTCATACAAATTAGTCTTCAGTGGTTTTAACAGTAAATGAGAAATCATAAGGAAACTAAGGTGCCTAAGGTTTTAGTAAAAAAAAGCTGTGTGTGAAACACTTCTTTAGGTGGTGCACACTAAACCCTTTTTAAGAAAGGAACTTTATGAGGAAATCAGAGATCCCAATTTAGTACCTAATCGCATGGAAAACGGTAAATGATGACATAAAAATATCCAAGGAAGATTTGCGCGAACCGATATGTGTGAATTTTGCCGGTTCATTTTTCAAACATCGAAACCTAGAGCCTCGTACGTTTGCTTTATCACCTACACACAAATTTTCACAGACTTACACGTGTTCTAATGTTTGTCCACATGCGAGTGACCCATGTTTTTTTATACACAATAGTTGGCTACTTTCCTCGACGAAAACCACCATATGATTTAAGCCCGGTTGTTGTAATACAGTGCATATTATAAAATACGTACTGAATAAATTAAATACGCTATAATATACGCTTAGTTAGAAACATAACATGAAATCGCATTTTATTTTTAACCGAATTACTCTATACCCGTAAATCCCCATGCACAGTTAATATTTCAGGGAAAATAAATAGCCTGTTTTTTCTTATTTTTTTACCTCTGAGAGAAAGTCTCATCATGTTTGGTCGTATTCAAGAATAACCTGTGTGGACATAATTTATATAAAAACAGTTAATGTCTTGGTTAATGTGTTGTGGTGTGTTGGTTAATGTGTGTGGAACGGGAGTATCCTTAAGCACCCAACTAATTTCCGACATTGCTCGCCTATGTTTAAGAACATCGAAACCAAGACGTTACGTATCTACTGGTTTCATCATCAATGAATGAACCTAACCCGAAATTTACGAAAAACAACGTTCAAAGCAAATTCGGTTTGCGTTGCTAGAATCGCTTTTAAGCGTAAGTACAAATAAAGGCATAGTTCACTTTTATAAGGCAACGACGACAACTTCATAGCGAACTTCGTTTATGAAACGGACCTCGGATAAGAGCGTAAGGCGATGCTGTAACACTTACACTTGGCATGTCCCCTCACGTCTGAGGCGAAATATACCGCGAATAGACTCACGAAAGATAAGACATTACATAATCAATCGTGACTGGCAAACATCGCCATATCGCCGGCCACACTGTAGATAAACAAACCCGCTGCGTATATACTTTATCGCTCAACATTGTACTCGTAGCGATATAAATACATTTGTGTATCGATGAACTCCTACTTGTAAACAAATTTTCGGTTTAGCCGAGACGGAAGGCTAGAATTCATTTATTAACAAGTAACGATTCTCAGATGCCTATTTTACAGCGGTTTTTTACCCGTTACGCTCCCGTAGAAGTTCCGGGAATCAGGGATTTACCCAGGTACGAATGAATTCCAAAACGACGCTTCTTTAAAAAGTTGATGAGTAAGTAAAGAGGAGAATCAGTACGAATAAGGCAATGAAATATGTTATGAAAATAAATCAATAATGATTTAAAAAATTAGAAATATATATTTTTTAAATATTTATCTTGCTTTTTGGTATAATATAATATATAGCTTCACCAATTTCACTTTTTAATTACATATTTATTTCATTAGACCAAATGACAACAATTACATATCGGTCCTCCAAAACAAAGCCACATCCATATTAATTTTCATTGATATTACCTACTTACTATTATCCTATATGTTAATCCAAGTCTTAAGCTATACGGGTGCTACATTTCAGCCAAATCAGAATAGTTTTACGTGTAAGAGTAAATAACATACAAACATCCTCACCAACTTTCGCCTTTGTAATATCATATGAAGTATGATATTGCATTATTTAAGTATGATATAATTCCTGGTTGATACGACAAACATAGCACTCATATGTGGCTGATACAAACATCCGGTTGGACGAAATCGCACGTCAACACGATAGGTTAGTGCGGGGTTCATACCGGCTGATACGGCGCGTGGAAAGTTCCCGGCGGTGATACCGTATCAGCCACGCGGGCCGGCCGTGGTGACGCGCCGCCGGTACATAGGGTTGTTCGGGATATGGTTCTATATTCATGATCATTTATAAATAATATATTTATAAAACACGTTTGAAATGAGTTTACTGATTGAACAGGCTTTTTATGCTACGGCTTTGATTGCAAAGGTTACGGAGAGAAGCATTTCGGTTCCAAAAGTTTCCTGTTTAGGCGCTACTCGGAATAGTCCGTTATATTTTTTTGAGATAGGCAAAATGATTCGAAAACGCCTTGTCTGTAGTTGGCACCAAACAAGCATGATAATTAAAACGATTAACAAAAAATCGTAAAGTAATCAATAAATACAATTCAAGATAAAAAAAAAACAAATTCCTATATTTTCTTTTTGTTTTACATAATAAGAAATATTTCATGAAACCGATAACAACTTATGTTTTACGCAGACAGGTGAAGTTATTTTTGGCTAATGATATAAGGCAGAACAGATAAATACATACCCACTATAAGTACTTACCAAAATATCCATTTCTTATCAATATAATTTAAGTAAATATTCGCCATAAAAACGTTTCCTAATTAAATTAACAGCTACCCGTTCCGTTACGGTTTTGGATAAATTTGCTACGAATATCCGATAGTTTCGTATCCGGATACGAGGCACCGTGACTTCCCTTCCCACGTTTCTAAATTGTACATACAGCCGGATAAACATTGCTCGGGTCATCTATGCCCGACCTTGGCAATGACTTCACGCTTAAGAACTGATTTATAAACGCGTGACTATGAATTATGCTAACATGCGTAACGCGTGATAAGTGCATTAGAAGGTTGTGGAACTATGTTAAAAAAATTATGATGCTCTTAGTGCAAAAAGTACTCTCATAGTCTATTCGGATATTACTGTCATAGATGACATTGACGATCACATTAGTCACATCTTCACATGACATGGAATACATGAGACAATGATAAAATTAATTATAAAATTAAAATTAATTATGTTATGCTGGCTACTTGAACAAACACTCATGACGAGTTCTCCACATTATTCTGTATAAAATAAAGAACTCGTAATTTTATTATTTTAAGGTTATCCCATAGTGGATAAAGTTTTAAAACGAGCGTGATTTACTTATTCATATGGAAAAAGAACGAATACAGTTGAACTACAGAGGTAACACCGCTACAAAAATTTCTAACGTAAAGCAGTTTTCACATTTTGGTGGAGGGGTGTTATACCGAGTCACTCCCTTATATAGACGACCATCTTCCACCATCCACCTTCGGGAATAGCAATGCAACTGTGATTGACTGCAGATAGACACTCTGTACTTATAAACGTAAGCATAAACGCTTTCTACACTCATAGCCCCACACTAGGATTTTCTCAAGTGTCGTGGGTGCCACGGACACCCTAAGACGAATATATAAACACCCAGACCCAGAGCAGAAATCTTAACTCATCGTTCAAATTTCTGTCTGGCCGGGGATCGAACCCTTGACCCACTGCGTGTCAGACCGGTTTGGTGACCGCTCCGCCACGCGGGTCTTATAAAGTTGCTTGATCTGGAAAGTGGACTGCATGTTCGTTTGCTACCTCAATTTTATATTAAAAAAATATTCCACCAATCTCATGTCCGTGTCTGTAAAATATCTCAGATCAATGAGGTATTGAAATACTTATTTCTACACTTTATTAACAGAATCGTCGTATGTTCAACAGAAAAGTTGTTCAGTAAAAAATATGAAAGCATCAATTCATATAAGAGATAACGGTCCGTTAAACAAACAAGTGATAAAGTGATAAGCGTTATCAGGTATGAGGAACAGATACCCTTTGACGAGCAATATGAATAAGCATACAGCAAAATATAACACCACTGATTAGGCAATGGGTGTAACGCAATATGTGTTGATAAGCATATGTACATTACATGTATATACACTTATAAACATAGTACCTATTGAATATTTTACTCTTATAATAAATATAAGTATATTTTGTATGGTACTTGAAAATTTATCAAGTATAAGATAATTTTTTATAGCATTAGATTGGCTGAAATGTTTCTTACTTAGCAACGATGTTTTAGACAACGTTCTCATTTATTGCATTCCTGACAAGAATGATAACAAAATTACTATTATCTTTGATATGGTTATAGAAACAACAGCATACTGCTTTAAATAAAATATTAATTGTATAGTAAGCCAATAAGCACGCAACATGATGTTAAGGAACTACTATACGGATCTAAGGATATCTACGGATATCTTTAATTATTTATCGGAATATCTTTCTTCTCTTGTAAATTAACCTAGAACACTTAGAATAAGAGTCTCAGTCTTAACACATTGTTAAAAATACAAGATGTATTTTCAAGAATATTAACGCTATAATTGTGTAAAAACAGCAGATAATAGGTGTAGTTGTGATATCACCGCAGGTGATTTACAAAGCCTTCTAACACCTTTAAAGTTGGACAAGATCGCATCTCTCAAATCTTCACAGAAATTAATTCAGCAAGGACTTGACAGATGCGAATAGTTTCATTGTAAACGTTAAAACAATCTACATACCCACTACATATGTAATGTTTGAGCTGTAATAGCCTAATGGTTGAAACTCGGCCTCTCAATCGAGGATCCGGGGTTCGAATCCCAGGCACGCACCACTGATTT
>DWNE01007020.1:0-12578 GCA_018249875.1 Cecropterus toxeus | reverse complement strand
GGTATATTTTAATAGTAATTCTACATCATATAATATTTAATTTAATTAAGTAGAAATATTTATTATTTTTTTTGCGTTATTTTTGTGCATAATTGCATTACGTATTCGAGGTATCTACGATATAAAGTTTTTGTGAAAAAAGGGAATTTTCAAATTATCCAGTAGGTATCTACTACACAAAACAGGTTTACTGCACAACGCTGGATACTTATTTAGTTTATTAGTTTGCTTTTGATTTAAATAAGTAATATGAGATTGAAATTATGTTACCACTAATGACAGACGAGGCGCACTACCATAACTCAATTTGATTTACATACAGACAAATCAGAGTTCATAAAAGCTAAGTCAATATATCCATCAAGTATCAGTGGCCGGTTCGCGGCCCGCCTGGTCCGTGTCGGCCCGCGTCGGCCCGCGTCGGCCCGCGTCGGCCCGCGTCGGCCGCTCGGCGCGCGGGCAGCTGCCGCCGCGCAGGTGCCCGAATCACTTGTACGCACTTATTCCGATTTATTGCCCTATTAGTCACTTTTCAACTATCACCCGACTATTTGTTTTAGTGCTACACGCCAAGCGAGCGTCGTGTCGTAGCCAACTATTAACCCTAGATCCCAGTGACAGAGTCTATAATTTGATGTACGTGCGAACCTCGTTAGCGTCACATTTCGCTTTACCCGTGTTAGACATAATAACGCAGTTAATAAAAGGGTTAACAATGTATAATGGCGTGTTCGTGTTAATGCTCTACATATTTATAGACTCGCATAATGGAGAGTTAGTATATGTTACGAATTTACATATTTGCTAGTTTTATTACCTCAGATTTTTATTTGGATACATACTTTTTATTTTCTCTATGTAAATTTGCAACAAGATTCCAAAAATCTTAATTGATCCCTTATATAATAAGTCCGTATTAAAGTATTGTTTAAGTATTTATTACGATTTATGGAGTACGATAGAAAAGAACTCATTATTATCACTTTTTCTTAGAAACATGACTAAACTTCCTCATTATATACGAATAAAATTAATAACGTTAAATTTAAGTATCGACTGATATAAGACAGATGTAAAGAACTTAATAGGGTTGATATTATACATTGCCGACTTTTAAGAGAAGACATACTCTGCTTCTTATCTATAACATTACTAAAATATAGATATATCCATAACGTAAGTTTTATAGTTTACAAATTAATTTAACATATTATGATTTTATTTAGGTACTTTTAAACTCTTTTTGCTCATCTTCTGATTTACAATATAAAAGGGTACCACCAGATATGTAGTATTCAGTGGTGATACGCCTTTTGTTTCTTAGATGTTTGTTGTACATTATACAACATTGTGTAGTTTGGCAGTGGCAGAGCGCTGTACCTGCCGGCGCCAAGGCAGGCATTCCGCACATAACACCGACCTTACTCATTGCATGTCGTAAAGATGGCTCCACCGATAATGAACCTCGTCTGTTTTTGGCATAAAAAGCTACAACAAATGAAACACACAACGAAATAAAATTTAACACAGATCACACAGATAAATTGAAGCAGACAATAGTGACGTAACTGAAAGCTAAGTAGCTATCAATTGCTACATGTAATGAGGCATTCATTAAGATTTGGTTTATTTATTGCACATCCTAGTCCGATGTTTTTGGTTTTTATTAATCCCATGATCTTTCTATGTGTGTAGTTCCTTTCGTTAACCGGAAATAACATCCCCAGCGTCCCAGCAGATAGCCATCAGTGACGTCAGCGCCCCGGCGCCGCGCCGCCGCCATCCTTTCTTTGAACCAATCGTATCAATCCAATTGCACGTTAAAGATATTTTCAGAAGCCATTCCAGGAAATAAAAAATAATAAATCAACATTTATTTAATGAAATAAAATCCGAAAGTCTGGAGTACAATATCTATCCAGAATCTCGTCAGTTTTCATGAATATCTCATAAGATACCTTAGGATACTTTCGTATCCTATACATCATTGCTCTTGTTTAAACATGTCATATGTTATAAGATGATTACATCAAGTTCGACTGACATTGGTCTGGAAATGACAACATCAGACACCCACGCACGCATAAAACAGATTTTGAATACTTACGACGCACGTATATATCTACACTCAGTTACCAAACAGTACTCATGCCATGCGTAAATAGACATGGACACGGCGCAGACACCGCATTTGTGTGTCCATTGACGTCACGGCAAGTCGGCAACTATACCCTCGGCCCACGCGCTGACTGCACAGTTGAGTGCAACTGTGCAGTCGCTTAGTGATAAGAAAGCGCAGAATATTACAAAATATGAGTTTTACTGAATGATATCTCATGTAAGTTCATGAATAACTTAAGTAAAAGACTCCGTCAATAGTTGGCACAACATTTAATCTTCAATATATAATTATTTAAACTCGGAAAAGATAACAAATCATCAAAAACACTTCATCCTATTATTAATCACTTATAGCATAATACAAAAATTACTTTTGAGGTGTTTTCAACAATCGTTCTAAAAAAGAGCTACATTTAGCACCCCGACCACTTTCAATCTCGCCTATTTCCTGATCCTAACGACAAAAAAAAGCCAAAAAAACGATGTCCCCACGAGGAAGGGCCGGATCCGGCGCCGCTTATCGCGCCATCGCCGAGCGCTAATAGCGATCCAGTTTTACTAATGCCTTTCCGACAAATCAGCTGATTTTATTTTGCTACTCTCCCAAGTAACAATGATTAAGTGATCTGCCATTATCATAATTTTTAGCCTTCACTTTCACGTCATTTTTATAATAAGTTATTATTCACGGTACTTATTAAGTACCGTACTTTGTAAACGTAAGGAATTTGCGTGTCAAACTTAGCTGCTGTATAATTGTAGCAGATGCAATTTTAGTAAATATGAACAGATAATAAATATCTTATCAAGGTAGTGTTAATTAATAACGAACATTTATGATTTGGTGTAAGTAAATCGTATATGTCAAGTTTAAGAACATATAACACATTCGTCACTATTGCAAAAGTTTACCAACATGCATGTTCGTTTTTGTTAAAATTGTAATACGTATTTAAACAACAAACAAACTTTTTCTCGTTTTCAAAATTTACTTTTATTCCTCAATCTAATGAAATCGTAACATTTGCAAACATCAAGCGCGCCACCTAGCGGCAACGCGGATACGATATTGCAAGTTATCTGCACATAATTGTTATTACACTATTAAGTTTAATTTTACTGAACAATAATAGTTACAATAAATAAGCAGCCTACGTATCTATCTCATTCGAGTTAATAGAATTAGCTGTACTTTGATTATAAGTGAGTAGTTTACGCGATTTAATATCTTTATCAACTGTCTAATCTTACGATCATAACTGATTACATTTTAATGATGTTTGTACACGAAGAAGTTCACAAAAAGTACAAGATATTTTTACATTTACATTCTCGGTATCATTTGTAAATACTAATTTCAATTGTTTTACACAATTTTAATAATAAAGTACCTACAATATGTACAGGTACTATATGCAATACATTATTTTTAATAATATATACTTTTATGTATGAAGTTCAACAATACAGGAATGGTTTTGATATGATTATTTCGAAGAAAATGCTTTCAGGAAATATTAAAGACTCTAGGCCCTCAAATAGGCCCTAATTTCTTCTCATATTGCCATGAAGACGTTATTGTCGTCTTTTACAATTACAATCGTAAGAATATTAAATTGTTAATCCAGCAACGTTACATGAGCAACAGTTATATTTAAATAAACACAATTCGCATAAAGGTTTACTGTGAGTATCAAAAAAGGCAAAGCAAAGAGTGTCTCGGTCGCAACGAGCGAAATATTTCACGCGGACAAGTAATTAATGCGCCCGCAATTAACGCGTAAATTATTAGGCTTCGGCGCGGGAAAGGCGGATTTATTGCTTTTAAAAGCATTTGTCGACGTCGGTTTCTTTTATCGATGATTAGATAAAATAAACATCCATCTATCCATCCATCAGCCATTTGAAGTACACTAGGTACAGGACACAGGCCTCCCGTAACAGCGTTTATGGCGATAGTCCGCGCCCCTGGGATACGTGTCGGTAACCGCATTAGGTGTTGATGCTGGCTGCATTTAGTTCTTCACTCGCCTCTTATGAACTCCACGCTTACGAAGAGATCGCTGTCCTAGACCGATAACACATGACACAAAATAGATACATATAAAATTCGGAAAACTTCGATACGTGATTCGCAAGTGTTCTGGTAGAAGAGTTCCCTATTGCAATTTTTGAGTCTTCAAGTAATCCACAAGCTATGACTCGATTTTATGTAGTATTAAGAATTTACGGACCTCTCATATTAAATGGTATCATTTAACATGAAAGGTCCGTAAATTGACTGCAATACCAATGTACTCGTACTATAAATATAATGTTGTTCTCAGTTTCGTTTTCGTTGTAGACAGTGCCGCTTAGAATAACTTATACGTATTTTTTTTTCTATGTTTTCCAAATAAAATTTTAAGAACTATGGTTTTATATTGCTGTGTGGTGGTACCGTTAATGTTGGATCAACAAGAATACTTCAACTTTTAAAATAACCCAAAAACAAATTTATTATATTCATGAATGAAAAGTTATATTACCTAATGAATTTAAAACATCGATGATCTATTCCATATTAATCTAATAAAGTATAATGTTATAGATATTAAATACAAATTAAGTTAATTGCGAATAAATATAAATATTTATATTATTGTAAATAATATTCGAATTCTGCCAGGTGGTAGAACCAATATGTCATCCATATGTCCACGGGCGGCAGTAACCACTTACCATCAGGTGAGTTGCTTGCTCGTTTGCTACTTCATGTTTATAAGAATAATATACATATTATTGATATCCTTCAGATAGTTACAAGTTGACGTACAATCAAAAGGCATCAATTAGCTGAAAATAAGTTCAAATCGAAACTGGTATCAGCGGAGACATTCCCCGGTATCGGAAGGGCGCGGCGCCTACAACCAGCTTCCATTACCGCACTACCTGTCCACAGATCAGTGACACGCAACCCCATAAAATAGAGCCTGACAAATGGGAAAAGGGTCTATCGGAATGCCATTAGGGCGCACGAGCCAAGCCTTGCGCAAGCCTCACGCGACGCAAAAACTGACACATTGTCCCCAAAACAAAATTATTGAGCTATCCGTGACAGCTTACCCGACTAATTGTTTGTAGAAACGAGATAAAAATATTCGTCACTCAAAAGGAAGAAAGGGATGACAGGCCACCCCAATAATCCCAGTATAAATAACCCGGCTCCTAATGCGCAGGCGCCACACTTTTTTGCCGCAACTGCGCCCGTCCCGACTCGATACTTGTCGCCAAACGGACCTCACCAATATGTCACCTTTGCGATGCTTTGCCTAAAAGGTGATAGCCTTTTTTCATTATTGTAGATACTAGTAGAGCTTTATTACGTAAATTTGGAGTATATAAACACGTTATGAATGTGTATTATTTAACTGAAATGTAATAATTGCTAGTATGTTATTGACGATTGTGAACGTTATCATATTTATATTTTATGTCTTTCTTACATATTACAATTGACTTTGGTAACGTGTGGTTCCTTTCTAATAATAACAGAGTTAAGTACCTACTGCTATTTTCTGGTTTGAAGAATGTTGTACCACCATAGTTCTTTGGGGTAGCAACGTATTTGTGACCGACCAGTGATAGGATTCTAATCATAGGTTCAGAGACGTTTATGGGCGGCAGCTACTAACTATCAGATAAACTGCATCCAAGCGGAACTAATAGTACCTAGTAATAACTTAATGATTGAAAGTCGGCCTCTCAATCGAGTGCCCGAGTTTACAATCCCATGCCACCAATGATTTTTCTCAAGTGATGTAAGTATTAGTAATTAATTCAGTTCGCAAAGGTGTGTAAAGTATACCAAATAGTATTTAACCGGCGTAATGACCTACTATTTCATTCTGAGAGAAGATTCATGTAAACTTTGAAACAATAATTAATGGGTTGATGACAAAACTGCACAGAAGTTTACAGCGAACAGAATAAAATGATATAAACAAAAACGCATCTAGTATCGATATGGTACATACATCGCACACATTGGCGCGCGCGCGAGCGGAATTCCGGCGGTTATCTTAACGGGCACTCGACACCACCACCCGAGCCACCTATTGCCACCTTACACCACAAAACCAGGCGAATTGCTTTAAGTAATCTATATTAATATTATAAAGCTGAAGAGTTTGTTTGGTTGAATGAACTAATCTTAGGAACTACTGGTTCGCATTGACAAATCATTTCCGCGTTGAATACTCCAATTGTTGAGGAAGGTATATGAGGCTATGTAACATCACGCTATGTTTCTTTCTTTGTTTTTTTATTATTTAGTAACGGGTGAAATCCCAGGGCTCATTTTATACAAAATACATATTACTGTAGTAAGGACTAACACATATTTTACAATTACTTTTTAATCTATCATTCCATATTGTACCTAATAAAAAGGTAATTAGGTAATGTACCTAATAGGTAGGTAGGTAATACAACGTAAAGTTTACAATAAAGATTTGATGAGATTGTAACGAACGATTAATGTTGCCATTTAGAAAACATTCCTGAACCAATAGCGGTTTAGATTACCTACTCGTATAGCAGTAGGTACTAATATTTTTGTTGAGAGCAATATATGCACCTTTTTAATCATAAGAGATGTTGAAAATAATATATATTGGAAGAAGAAGATCGTATTCAGCAATCAAATGATTGTCTATATTAAAAATACAGTAAAATAACAATTTCATTCTGGGAATAGGATTTTCACCTTTTATCCTTACATAAATTACCTTCATCCGGACGTTTATTGACTTTAATAAAATGTACATACGGAAGTTATATGTGGCTTCACTCAGTACCTGACAGACGTATTTTTAAACCATTTATACCAGATTATAAAACGGAACAGTCCACTTTTCGCTCATTACTTGAACGTTTTATCTTTATACGTTTCTCAAAACCGTCGGAGTCGATCCACGTCCATAACGTGCCCTATTTATGGATTACGTCACGAATGCTAATTTTATAGTACCGAGACCGATAAGTCGCGGTACACGTCGCTCGCTAAGGCCCGAGTGCAAAATGTCTCCGCTTTTTGTGTAGTTTACGAGAGCCGAGGCGCGCGATGAAGGCTCGAATAAAAAGGCGAACTAATGTATCAATAGGGGGCGGGCGCCTACAAACAAACTGACAGACACCTCCATTACGGTGCACTTTATGTCGTAGGACGAAAGGACACGGCGATCGCTTGTTTTGTATGAGGTATCACGCTGGTCGGCCGCCGCTGTCGCCGCGCGGCTACGGACACGGCGACAAACTTATGATTGCTTCTTTAAAATATGTTTTATTCGCCTTTTATTGCTTCTTCTTGTGGAGAATACGTAAGGGAGAATAAAAATCAGTTACTAAACAGTTAGTATTACCGGTAAAAAAAATCTGCTTCATAACCTTTTTCGTAAGCCTACTTTTGTGTTTATTTATTTTTTATATTTCTGTGACAAAAATAACTGTTATAAATAAGTTATTCTTAGCAGCACTTAATCCAGTCAATTCACTTTCTTAACAAAAATGTAGTGTGGTTTAATTAACCTGTCGGTTGATCGACGTGGGATTAAAATATTTACGAATTATATCACACTGGGAGTAGGTCCACATAAGATTCCGCACGAGGGCGCCTCGGTGCCGGCGGCTGGAGGCAATGTGGGCTAATCCAGAATAAGCCGCGAACCGGCGACCACAACATGTCGCATATATTATTAACAAAATAACAGTTGTTTTATACTAAAGGTCACACAAGAAACATTGGTGAAAGTAACAACGTTTATATGGTTATATAACATATTAAAGTACAGTGTTAAACATATTCTCTACGAAACAAACAATGTTGCATTTTAAAATATACCTATTTATTTTTATTTTATAAAATAAATATCAGGAATGTCTCCCACACATTTTAATTCCAGTCAATGAAAGAGAGTTCTAGTAAACTATTTGCCCACATTTTTTACTAAAACACAATTAAAAGTCACTTAAAAACAAATACATTTATATAAAATATAGTATACATTTATATAAAATATAGTATAACTTTAAATAAAATAGGAACAATGTGTTAAATAAAAACCATTAAGTTAATAGCTGAGTGCCTATATTTATTACCATCCCTACGAATGAGCGCGCGCGTTGAACTCTTTTAGTCAATTAATAAGTATCCCCGACTTATAGTTTAACCATAGTTTCATTTTATGACAATAAAATAGTTTTTTTGTTTCTATTTACATAAATAACTATTTACATAAATAATAATACCTAATAGATTATATTTCTTTTAAATAACAACCAAAACTGCAGTGATATGCTGTATAACGTTAGTCTGTCTGACTAAATAATTTTATGAATAATATTTGAATTGTCTTCTTTGGTTTTATGAGAATATTATATTTAACAATACTTGTACAAATTTTAAGCATTAATTAACTTATTTCTTAATTTGAGCGAATGAGTTCACTTGAAAATGTGGCAAATGAAGATTTTACTTACAAGATATTAAACTCAAAACGCGGAAATGATTTCTCATATCTTGTCTACGTTTCGTCGCCTGAGCTATTAGTGTTTCTCACATTTTCGTAATTCACGGGACATTCCTGTTATCATAAATCGTTTTACCTATCTTAGCATTTATTATTTAATATAAAATATTAATATCAAGATACAGCAATTACAGTTTATTAATAATAGGTTAATAGGTATATCTCTGTAAGTTAGTTAGGCACTTTTGTAGCTTGCCTCATAAGTTGATGTATTATTTATCTATCAAACGTGAAACTTTGAAATTAAAACATAGAATAATTTGAACTATATATTAATATATTTTGGAAATTACATCCACTTATACAACCAAACATAGGACAAAAAATCATTTATAGATTATACAAATAGAAAAATGTATAAATATCAATATTTGCTTTTAAAATGGGAACTATCGAAGAGCAATCCCGCAACATTCCCCGATGCTGGCCACTGCGGTGCCGGCGTGAGCGGCGAAACAATGGCGGCTCAATTAACGGCTCTGCTCAGCGCGGCGTTAAATACTCACCAGGGCTGCCTCTACATATTTACTCGTACGTGGACGTTTGAAACACTACAATATTGATTCAACGCGTCCCATCATTCTACATAATACGACCAAATTATAAAGAATGTCATAACGTGAGAAAATACTTTTTATTAAAGAATAATTATATTTTTATACTGATACAATGATCGATAACAATATAGAAAAATCCTTCTAAAATATGAGTAATGTTTGTATTAACGTGGAATAGAATTGGTTTGTGAGAAAAGGCATGTGCCAAGCAGTAGGACCTAGGTACAAAACCCTTATTATTTTTAAAACTCACTCTGCAATAATTTTATTCGTTCTTAATATAATTTGCTTAGTCGTTAACCCTAACACCAATACTGAATGTTGCTGAGATTTGTTAGTCTCGTGATGCGGACAAAATAAATTCTTGGTGCGTTGTAATAATGTCTATTTCATACCGAGACGAGGCAAGTATCAATCTTTGCTTAATAAATTAACATTCGTTTGGGTGATACACGTTTGACTTACACGTAAAGTCAACGTCATCCCGGTTTGAATTCTCAGCCATATCCTTACTCATTTCATATACAGAATTCGAAAGCAATATATGTATAATTTAACATATGTACCTGTAATATAACATATATCATACTTGGACATGCACATATAATATAAATGATGTTTGAACGCTCTGTCAGAATTATGTCTTAGTTGCATAATAATAACCCTAATATACTTGAGTCGACTTATGTAACTTTCCTCGCATGCAATGGGTTAATTTTCAAAATATTACAGTATATACTCTATTAAATTAGGGTAAAATAATATGTAGTATCTGCATTGATAGGATGACCTATTTGTGGTTCGAGTCCAGTAGCACCACCGCTCTACTTCCGCTTAATAACAAATGTGCTATGCATTGGTACGTTCTAGTCTGACGGTTGTGGTAAGGGACACATTCTTATCTAAGGCATGGGAACTTCCTCCTCAGAGGTAGCAACGCATCTGCGGCCAACCTCAGTTAAGACTGTGGTCTTATCTGGGGTTGACAATAGATGTCTATAGGCAGCAGTGGCCACTTACCATCAAGTAGGTTGTATGGTCATTTGCCACATCCAAATTATAATACATTATAGACTATCTTTGGAAAACTTAAAACAACCGATAATTAAAGGGTATTTGCCAATTAGATATGAGGATTAAAGTTTGCGATTATCGCTGCATTAACTATTGTGATGTAGATAAGTAGTTGGGTATATTATTTGTTAGCGACATAGAACATAGTAATATATAAAAATATTGAATATAAAATATAAACTGTGTATTATAATTTAAAGATTATAAGTGTTTAGGGTTATGCAATAGAGCGCAGCCTGAAGTCGCTAAACGTTCCAGTTATTGACGAAAGAGCATTTGGTCGATAAAGAGAAATGGCTGCGCGACGCGCGATTAGTCATTGCGATTAGATAAGCGTAAGCAGTTGTGCTGAATGTGATCCGCGCTGTGATCCTGTCCGCTCGCAGCGACCGCCGATTTACGATACTGGCGTCAATGAATCTCAGCTGTACCTATCTATATATTATAACAATTTAATTTATATACCTTATTTCTTATTCGTTTCAAAATCACATTAAGTGTGATAAGTAAAAAGATATAAAATAAATAGAAAAAGCATCATTCAAATTGCTGGCAAAAATGATTTCTATATTTATTTCAAATATTGTATTTTAATATATTCAGAGTTTTGATTTCATTTAGTCACCTATATAATAGGAATTTAAAAGACTTAAAAGCTCTTTTATTACCCGACTGAGTCAGAAGGAGGGTAATGTTTTTCGAGCGTATGTATGTATGAAGGTATGTATGCCATTTATATGCCATACGTCACAATCCGTATATATTAAAAAATGACACCTGAATATAGAGGAAAAAGAGGGAGAGGCACGATTTTTTTCTATTACGACAATATGGGTATCAAATGAAAGCTAGTAAATAGACTAATCTAAAAAAGATATATATTGTAATACTTTTACTTGACTATTTTGACAAAAAATCATACAAGCTTCAAATTAAATATATATCATTATGAACAAAAAAAACGTAAGAAGCAATCGGGTTTTTGTTTTAATGTTTTTTACTATGTAACTAGTTCTGTTACAGAAATAGTGTAACAGATTCTAGTGTCAAAATTAGGAGGAATTCAACACGGTGTTTCGTAGCTACAATTTTATTATGCGCACAAACACGCTTCCAAATATTTATATTTTCTTATACAATTAATTTAATTTTACTACACATGTGTTTCATTGTTAATTTTTAGAACACTTTTACCCGATAAGGAATTAATTGGGTAATCTTATACTTGTTTTATTTATTCATACGAACAGTATAATATTTCATAGATTTGTAGATAAAATTTAATGAGTCTATTGTTGAGTAATGCGATTGTCTACTCATTATAACTTGATTGTAAACGAGTGAAAAATGTAATTTGCGAAAATAAAATTAATTACGTGAGAAATGTGTGTTTCTACTAAATTGCGGACGCTGGTTTCGCTGTCAAAACACGAAAACAATGACAAAAGACATTTCGAAAATGTTTTCGATTGTATTGAACTTTCTCATCACGTGGGATCGGTTACGAATTTCCTGTCTGAAGATATATTCTAGTGAGACACAAATTTCAAAAACTATTTAGCAAATATTTTATAATGATTATTATTATATTTTTAATACACTTTTCTTAAATAGGTTCCTATCCAGTTTTACAGTACCGCATAAAAGATGGTGTATGTTTGCACGCAGAACCAATTTTTTCCCAGTTATAATTATTTTAGAGTAAAATAATAAATAAATGCAATTCTGTGACATGGCACAGTAAGAGCACGAACGATAACGTCACATTTAGGTAGGTATTATAACTGAAATCCGTAATAACGTGTTAAGTATACAGTTCCGTTTACAGTTTACATGGATGGTACAAACTGCCCTCAGAAGCGTAAAAGCGGTATCTCATTTGAAGTATATTTCGAGAATTTTGATTTTATGTCAAAGTCGTATATTTTATTACATTTTAAGGTGGACTGCTCACCATTACATAACCGTAGTTGTACATCGCAATATAATATAAGCCCAGCAAATATTTTGATGTGTGTAAATATTTGCACCCAGCTTTTAAGCCACGATACTGCATAGGTACATAGATACCTGGCAGTATTGTTTGCGTATTGGAAACAATTACTTTTTGCAAAGACCGTTTAAGACATTTATATGCTATACTAGCTGAGCCCGCGGTTTCACCCGCGTTTAAAAGAAACGTAATGTGACATACATATGTATAATTGAACGTTTTTCGATTCAAGCAACGACTCCACAATCCAATTTGATACTTACT
>DWNE01007019.1:0-12579 GCA_018249875.1 Cecropterus toxeus | reverse complement strand
TCATATAGAACAGGGGTTCTATATGAAGTCGAGCACAGATGCGTTGCTACTTCCGAGGACTGAGATGGTCGCCTCATATAGAAGTGAGCCGGCAACCACACCAAGTGAAACGCTTGTATCACTTGTATTTGAGGTGATTTTCTTAGTCTTAGTCTTAGTCCTCGGAAGTAGCAACGCATCTGTGATCAACTTCAGCGGGCGGTAGTGATTACTTACCATCAGATGAACTACATGCTCGTTTGCTACTTCAGTCTAATAAGAACAAAACTCTTGTATGTTGTAAAAATATATAGACGAAATATAAGGAGATTTATTTGGAAAGAAGGTGGTAAAACTGTGCTTGAACTATGTTCGATTCCGAGTACAGTACCGCCCCACCCATTTCTGCTTAACAATAGCAGCGATGATAGCTGGTGGTGGTTTGGTAATGGCGAGACTCTTAGAAGGGACTCTTACAGGAGACACGAGGTCACATTAAAATACAATACAATACAAAATATCTTTATTGTACACCAAAAACAAACATATAACAAAAATAAAAGACATATAATGTAAAGTAAAACAGGCGGTCTAATCACTACAATAGCGATCTCTTCCAGACAACCTAAGAGTATTTAAAGGAAAACATCTCGAATGCAAGAGGGTAAGTTATACACAATATAAAACAGTGAATAAGTATGTCAGCAACCAATAGTGACATTATATTAGTTAATAGAAGCAAGAAAAGAAGAAATATAATGGAATAGAATAAACGATTAGTAATAGTAGCACGTGAAAAAATACATAAATATCTTCGTCTTCAGTGCACAATACTTGGCGACCGGCTAGCATGTCCACTTCACCAGTAAAGGCCCCTGACTCCATCCATCCATCCATCCATCAGCCTTTCGAGGTCCACTGCTGGTCATAGGCCTCCCCTAAACGGCGCCACTCCAACGGTTCCCCGCTGTCTTCTTCAGGTCATCGGTCAACCTGGTCGGGGGGCGACCTGTACTCCTTTTGCCTAAACGTGGTCGCCACTTGAGGACCTTTCTTCTGAAGTCGATCACAGATGCGTTGCTATTCCTGAGGACTAAGATGGTTGCCTGATATATACGTGAGCCGGCAACCATATCCTTCCACCGAAATGCAACAACTGCTTCACGCTAGAAATAGGTGTGGCGGGTATACTTCCCCGGTCGAACTACATTGGTTCTACCACCCGTAAAGCATATAGCAAAATACCAGAGAAAAAACAGAAAGAAAAATGCCACCAACTTTTATGTTTGCTCTAACCGACGGGCCGAAGTGGAATTATTAAAGTTGTGTGCTAGGCGGAAGTGTATTTCGCAATAAACTAAGCGATGAATAAAGTAAACTGGCTGACGAGGTTCCGAGTACAGTGAATTGTCAAATACAGCTCGACTTTATGCTTTTAGAAAGTGACTTTCAGGAAATCGTTGACCAGACTATTAGTGTATTAATTATGTTGTAATACTTGCAACTATATATAGTCCATGGCCATGGCAAGTTTTTATTTAAATACTTAGGAACATGCTTAATCACTTCCTTGTTACTCGTGAGGTTTAAGTTAGAAGGCTACATGTAAGTTTAGGTACTTATCATCAATACCATGCAATCCTTACTTGGTCTAATTCCTTGGTTACTATCAGTATAATACAAGAGTTCTTAAGATCTCGGTTTATTTTCTTACGTAGTTACGATAACAGAGCAAATACTTAGCCAAACTACTTAGGTCTTTTGTGTTAATGGCAGGGATCGATAGAATAGTTTTCAAATACTTTTCTCTGTTTAGTTTTCCAACTATGTCAATGAAGAATGTATCTAGAGCAAGAATAATTTTAAACTCTGTAAAGTTTAAGTGTAGGAACTGATGTATTGGTAATTTTTAAACGCATTTCTGCTTAATTATATTGGCAACGTGAGGCGATATCTTAGCCCTTGGGAATAGCAACGCATCTATGATTGACTATGTGTATTTTATATTTCACAGTAGGTAGTGATAACAATTTGGATTTAAAATAATATAGATCCTCCCCATACATATCTTCATACATACGAGTATATACTGTATGTCGTTTATCAATCCCAGGTATAGAAAAATGTTTTGTTTCAAACCTTCATTTACTCTAAATTTTCTTAAATTATTACAGAAAAAAGTAAATATGGATATATTATAATCTATTGGCCACTATATTGTATATTTTTTTGTTAACGGACTTTCATTGTCATAAGGAAAATATAAGGAAGCAAGTCTTTCTCCCTTTTATAAATTATTGATTCGCCGCACATTTCGTTGAATGTTAGTATTGTATACATACATTTACGTAATTGAGTTCTATGTTAGACTTCGACACAATAGCAATATTTAGAATATTATGTTTTATTAGACTTGTATATACTACTACTACGATATAATTTAAACGAGTACCGATCATGACCACAGTACTTTGGGAAATTTTCGATTTTCTCTAATTTGAAGAAGTCGAGCAAACTATAAAATGGAGACTTAACACGAGCTTTTTCACTCCAATCTCTTTCCTTTTTAGTAAATTGACTGTACGACCAATGTTTAAGAGTCTTAAACACGCGACGGTGTTCGTGACAAACTTTATGTTGCGTAGCGTCTGTTCCTGCGTCTTTTAAGACCACTTTGGGATTGGGGTTCGTACCACTATCTGAGTTTAAGAGTTGTCGAACACTAGTTGTTTTATTTGCTACACGACTGTGTCCAGCATGACACTGAATACTAACATCTCGGCACTGTGGTTGTACCTCTTCTACTTGGACGTATTTTGATAGTGACTCCTCATCTTCAGTGTTTTTACTGCAAGACGCTGCAGCCTCGTCTTCAGGTTTACTGCTGGTGTAATTTACTGTATTGACTATTGTGCTAATATGAAAATTATCTGCTTGTAATTGAATTTCGGGCGCGTATTTTTCTGTTCCATTTTCTTTTACTGTGCGGAAAATATGTCGTCGTACAAGGCTAATTAGGTCGCTTGATGGATCATTGACGTGTTGAGCAATATCCCAAAGGAATTCTGCCATAGTAACATAAATAATTTCTTAGGCTTCATCAAATATAAAATGTGTCATATTTACTAAATGACATTTAATTTGATATGTCTAAGACGATGTTTTTATGATCAAAAATGTATGAAATAAAAAGTATTCAGGCGGTGAATAATTATGTAAATATGAAATTATTTTTTGGTATAATTTTGTAAATTAAAATTGTTTCTTATTTTATATAGATTACACGCAACAATATTAACGGTATCTATAGTGTAAAATGTCAAATTAATTAAAGAAATCTGTACAATGGCGGCGTATCTTCGCTCGTAGTTGGTATATACCGTAAAGTTCTACACAATCTATAATATTGCGTCAGGCCGGCCTGACGCAATATTATAGATTGTGTAGAACTTTACGGTATATACCAACTACGAGCGAAGATACGCCGCCATTGTACAGATTTCTTTAATTAATTTGACATTTTACACTATAGATACCGTTAATATTGTTGCGTGTAATCTATATAAAATAAGAAACAATTTTAATTTACAAAATTATACCAAAAAATAATTTCATATTTACATAATTATTCACCGCCTGAATACTTTTTATTTCATACATTTTTGATCATAAAAACATCGTCTTAGACATATCAAATTAAATGTCATTTAGTAAATATGACACATTTTATATTTGATGAAGCCTAAGAAATTATTTATGTTACTATGGCAGAATTCCTTTGGGATATTGCTCAACACGTCAATGATCCATCAAGCGACCTAATTAGCCTTGTACGACGACATATTTTCCGCACAGTAAAAGAAAATGGAACAGAAAAATACGCGCCCGAAATTCAATTACAAGCAGATAATTTTCATATTAGCACAATAGTCAATACAGTAAATTACACCAGCAGTAAACCTGAAGACGAGGCTGCAGCGTCTTGCAGTAAAAACACTGAAGATGAGGAGTCACTATCAAAATACGTCCAAGTAGAAGAGGTACAACCACAGTGCCGAGATGTTAGTATTCAGTGTCATGCTGGACACAGTCGTGTAGCAAATAAAACAACTAGTGTTCGACAACTCTTAAACTCAGATAGTGGTACGAACCCCAATCCCAAAGTGGTCTTAAAAGACGCAGGAACAGACGCTACGCAACATAAAGTTTGTCACGAACACCGTCGCGTGTTTAAGACTCTTAAACATTGGTCGTACAGTCAATTTACTAAAAAGGAAAGAGATTGGAGTGAAAAAGCTCGTGTTAAGTCTCCATTTTATAGTTTGCTCGACTTCTTCAAATTAGAGAAAATCGAAAATTTCCCAAAGTACTGTGGTCATGATCGGTACTCGTTTAAATTATATCGTAGTAGTAGTATATACAAGTCTAATAAAACATAATATTCTAAATATTGCTATTGTGTCGAAGTCTAACATAGAACTCAATTACGTAAATGTATGTATACAATACTAACATTCAACGAAATGTGCGGCGAATCAATAATTTATAAAAGGGAGAAAGACTTGCTTCCTTATATTTTCCTTATGACAATGAAAGTCCGTTAACAAAAAAATATACAATATAGTGGCCAATAGATTATAATATATCCATATTTACTTTTTTCTGTAATAATTTAAGAAAATTTAGAGTAAATGAAGGTTTGAAACAAAACATTTTTCTATACCTGGGATTGATAAACGACATACAGTATATACTCGTATGTATGAAGATATGTATGGGGAGGATCTATATTATTTTAAATCCAAATTGTTATCACTACCTACTGTGAAATATAAAATACACATAGTCAATCATAGATGCGTTGCTATTCCCAAGGGCTAAGATATCGCCTCACGTTGCCAATATAATTAAGCAGAAATGCGTTTAAAAATTACCAATACATCAGTTCCTACACTTAAACTTTACAGAGTTTAAAATTATTCTTGCTCTAGATACATTCTTCATTGACATAGTTGGAAAACTAAACAGAGAAAAGTATTTGAAAACTATTCTATCGATCCCTGCCATTAACACAAAAGACCTAAGTAGTTTGGCTAAGTATTTGCTCTGTTATCGTAACTACGTAAGAAAATAAACCGAGATCTTAAGAACTCTTGTATTATACTGATAGTAACCAAGGAATTAGACCAAGTAAGGATTGCATGGTATTGATGATAAGTACCTAAACTTACATGTAGCCTTCTAACTTAAACCTCACGAGTAACAAGGAAGTGATTAAGCATGTTCCTAAGTATTTAAATAAAAACTTGCCATGGCCATGGACTATATATAGTTGCAAGTATTACAACATAATTAATACACTAATAGTCTGGTCAACGATTTCCTGAAAGTCACTTTCTAAAAGCATAAAGTCGAGCTGTATTTGACAATTCACTGTACTCGGAACCTCGTCAGCCAGTTTACTTTATTCATCGCTTAGTTTATTGCGAAATACACTTCCGCCTAGCACACAACTTTAATAATTCCACTTCGGCCCGTCGGTTAGAGCAAACATAAAAGTTGGTGGCATTTTTCTTTCTGTTTTTTCTCTGGTATTTTGCTATATGCTTTACGGGTGGTAGAACCAATGTAGTTCGACCGGGGAAGTATACCCGCCACACCTATTTCTAGCGTGAAGCAGTTGTTGCATTTCGGTGGAAGGATATGGTTGCCGGCTCACGTATATATCAGGCAACCATCTTAGTCCTCAGGAATAGCAACGCATCTGTGATCGACTTCAGAAGAAAGGTCCTCAAGTGGCGACCACGTTTAGGCAAAAGGAGTACAGGTCGCCCCCCGACCAGGTTGACCGATGACCTGAAGAAGACAGCGGGGAACCGTTGGAGTGGCGCCGTTTAGGGGAGGCCTATGACCAGCAGTGGACCTCGAAAGGCTGATGGATGGATGGATGGATGGAGTCAGGGGCCTTTACTGGTGAAGTGGACATGCTAGCCGGTCGCCAAGTATTGTGCACTGAAGACGAAGATATTTATGTATTTTTTCACGTGCTACTATTACTAATCGTTTATTCTATTCCATTATATTTCTTCTTTTCTTGCTTCTATTAACTAATATAATGTCACTATTGGTTGCTGACATACTTATTCACTGTTTTATATTGTGTATAACTTACCCTCTTGCATTCGAGATGTTTTCCTTTAAATACTCTTAGGTTGTCTGGAAGAGATCGCTATTGTAGTGATTAGACCGCCTGTTTTACTTTACATTATATGTCTTTTATTTTTGTTATATGTTTGTTTTTGGTGTACAATAAAGATATTTTGTATTGTATTGTATTTTAATGTGACCTCGTGTCTCCTGTAAGAGTCCCTTCTAAGAGTCTCGCCATTACCAAACCACCACCAGCTATCATCGCTGCTATTGTTAAGCAGAAATGGGTGGGGCGGTACTGTACTCGGAATCGAACATAGTTCAAGCACAGTTTTACCACCTTCTTTCCAAATAAATCTCCTTATATTTCGTCTATATATTTTTACAACATACAAGAGTTTTGTTCTTATTAGACTGAAGTAGCAAACGAGCATGTAGTTCATCTGATGGTAAGTAATCACTACCGCCCGCTGAAGTTGATCACAGATGCGTTGCTACTTCCGAGGACTAAGACTAAGACTAAGAAAATCACCTCAAATACAAGTGATACAAGCGTTTCACTTGGTGTGGTTGCCGGCTCACTTCTATATGAGGCGACCATCTCAGTCCTCGGAAGTAGCAACGCATCTGTGCTCGACTTCATATAGAACCCCTGTTCTATATGAGGTTGCTAACAAATGTCCATGGGCGGCAATAACCACTTACCATCAGGTGGGCTGCTTGCTCGATTGCTACTTCATATTAATAAAATAAAAATAAATAAATAAGTGAACCTTCCAGCGAAACGCAAGAATTGCTTTACAATAGAATTAGGTATGGCGGTGGTACCTCCCCGGTCAACCTACACTGGTTCTACCAGCTGGATAGATGAAGGGTTATTAATACCTACCTAAAATATACAAACATACCAATAAACCTATAATATAAAAGGTTTACGGTACAAGAAATCGCAAATGATCATTTATTTCGAATAAACAACAAAAAAAGTTGCTTTTACTTTGATTTTTTCCAGACTTGACAGTGCTTCTTCTACCGGAAATTGAAAGTATAAAGCTGGCATATTACCTTTGAATTTTAATGTATTAAAAAGAAATATTTTCCTTCAATGTAAAGCGAAATATCTAAGTTAGTTCGGAATAATAAAACATAAAATAATAGTTTGTCAGCGAATTACTTTTTAATATATAAAAGTATCACCGTACGTGCAGTCCACAAAAAGGTAAGTTAAGGCTACTCTAAAGGTAAGGCTACTTACCCTGCAGTAAGTTCGGATAGAATAAGTCTTGGTTGAGGTCGGCCACTGGTTCGTTGCTACCCTTAGAGAGTTAGAACGCCTCTACAAGTATTCCTCCTTTACCACACCCCTTAAACAAGAATATAACAGCGCTTCACACCTATAATAACATTTTCGGGAACTGGAATACTTATAAACACATAAACATAAATACTTTCTACACTCATAGCCCCTCAGTAGGATTTTTTCTTATATGTCGTGGGTGCCATGAACACACAAAGACGAATACACAAACAGCCAGACCCAGAACAGAAATCTAAACTCATCATTCGCATTTCTATCCGGTCGGGAATCGACCCACTGCGAGTCAGACCTGTATGGTGACCGCTCCGCTACGCGGATCGTTAATTTATCATAACATTCTCAACAGAAATTTATTGTATTCGTTTAATTGATATTATGGTCGTGTTAACTATTAATTTATAGCTTCACGCGGAATAACATTACACACAGCTATGAAATCATAATGGGCTTCACACCCACGCTTCATTGCTTACAAACATACATAAAGGCGTGTACAGGCCTGGTGAAACTAATATCCCTCAAAATTTTTCCATAATATTAAGCATAGGTAATTATATATGTATACTGCTCACATCTAAATAGGTTTAGTGATCCTAAATTAAGCCTGCACAGATTGAAAATAATCATGCATTTCATCTGGTAGTAAATGATCACTAACACTGACATCTGTAATCAACTTGATATGGCATAGGGATACTGCCGATTACCCATACGTGGTCAACTCTGGAACTAGGAACTTATCGTCTCACGTGGTAGTCAATCGACATCCACATAGGTAAATTTCAATCCAACTGCCATAGAAAGCATTACTAATAAATAAATTGTAGCCAGTATTAAGTTACACTTAACGCTGGTCGTAAAGTAGCAAACGAGTAAGCAGCCCACCTGATGGTAAGTAGTTACTACCGCCCATGGACAAAGCAACTTCATATAGAACTGAGGTTCTATATCAAGCGTATCACAGATGCGTTGCTACTCCCGAAGACTGAGCTGGTCGCCTCATATAAAAGTGAGCCGGCAACCACACCCTTCCTCCGAAACGCAAGAACTGTTTCACGCTAGAAATAGGTGTGGCGGTGGTATTTCCCCGGTCGAATTACATTGGTTCTACCACCTGGCTTATACGTTTACCCATATATATAGGGTTTTCCAAACATACGAAGGTTTCCTAACATATGCGATGTTTTAGATTGAGCTTAAAACAATAGAAAACGAATGATACATTTAATGTGGTGTCCTACTTATATCTAAACCCCCTCGACAAGTTCAGTTGTTGAAAAGTAAACATGAGTAATGTATACATGAAATAACCCTTCGAGCGTTCACTAGTGTAATACGACTCAGACATAATATTTACGCGTGTGTGAACTCTAATGTGGGAACCGAAACATATGTGTACAAATATCTTATCAAAAGGAGAACCGATTTAAATATAGTATTGGTTTGTTTTCTTTTAAATGATATTACTAAAACTTCATAACAATTGTTAAATCCAAAACATGTTCAACAAATCCAAACAAGACGAACTCGGAACTGGGAAAGCGTATCTTTCATTTCTACAGCGAATATCTTTTCCACAAGTAATATAATTGTAAGCTCTGAGAACGCCCGTAAGGATGGAAACTTCTTATTGTATAGGGCAAAGTAAAATAAAATAATATATTGAAAATAAAAACAAATGAAAATAAATAAATAAAAATAAATAAATGAAACAATATAACTTACGTATGATTTAAAACAAGAACAAGTTTTATCGAGACAGCGCTTTCAGTATTGAGGTCCAACAACCCGCCCGCACGGTACTTGTCTGCTCGAATCTCTATACGCAAACACTAATTTATAATAAGAAAGGTTTATTTGGTAGAGACGTAGAAAGAGGAAGTTTAACAAAAGGCATATCGCGCTTTTTACTTACGTCACGAATTCCACTATTCACCGCAAGCCGCGTGGAAGCAAAAAAAGATTATGATTAAGAATATTTTATTTGGAACAACACCCAAAGGCTAGGAGAGCATGCGGCAATCCCGATATGTGGTTTTGCGTTGCCAAATATTTTACCTGGAACTACATTATAGTCTAGTTAAATAAGGTCTGAAATCAATATTTGACACTCAACTTTGCAATTTTGATATAATGTAGTCCTAATGATACAAAAACGTGTCTAGGTTTTTGTGTCAGCAACCCCCGGCAAGGGTTAAAAATTTTTTCAAAAATTTTATTTGACAATTACTCGAAAATGCTACAAATTAAACAAAAATGTTGTATGAAAATTGTGGAGGAAAAAAAATAAAATTTTACACAGAAAAGGTAAAGTGACGTGTTTTTCTCCGACACACAAGCCGACTTATGAAACCAAAAAAAGATTATGAGTAGGAATATTTATTTAGAACAACACCCAAAGGGTAGGAGAGCATGCGGCAATCCCGATGATAAGTGGTTTTCGTTGCCATATATTTCACTGGAACTACATTAGGGGAGTCACTAACATATTCCCAGACTTCGTGTATCAGTGTTATTTATTTGGCATTAAAAATAAATGTTTCTACGCAGCCATTTTAATATATAAATACTTACGAATACGAAATAATTCCTGCTAATGTTAACGTAGGTGCGTTATTTACAAAAATAAATACAAAATTTTTATTAGATAAATGAAACAACAAAATTGCTACGTTCGTTTGTACATTCAAAAGAACTTTCGACAAACTAATGGGGAAATTGCCTCAAAAAAGTATAAAAAACACGTTATGTGTAAGTAAAAATAAAACTCAAATTAACCTTGCCTTGAATACCGTATTTTTTTTAATTTCTACATTCCATTTATTTTATGCATGTGTTCGCCCAGTCGCAGGGAAACTATATTATAGAAAATTCATATATCTTTACACGCGAGTTCTGCCACAACAGGAGATAGAATAATTGCCTTCACTAGATTTATGGGCAATAGAAATATCCGGTCGGCGCACAGATTTACGTTCACCCACATAATTTAAGAAAATACTGAGCTTCTTATAAGCGTGCTCCGCTCAGCTGGTTCCATGTAAATCGAATCTCAACTGATACTGTTCGTGAGTGGAAAAAAGATTTAGGTAAACTCAACGACATCTTTTTTAATAAGAATGAAGTAACAAACAAGCATGCAGCCCACATGATGGTAAGTGGTTACTGCCACCCATGGACACCGGACACAGAACAGGGGTTATATCTAAAATCGATCACAGATGCGTTGATACTCCTGAGGATTAAGATGATCGCCTCATATATAAGTGAGCCGGCAACCACACCCTTACACCGAAACGTGCGTTTCGGTGGAAACTGCTTCACGCTAGAAATAGGTGTGGCAGGTAAGGTAGAAAAAGGTATACTATTGATGTAGAAGATTCTGGATTAGCAAATGAGTATGCAGTGCTCACTATCGTTCATGGCCACCTGCAATCAACCCCAAATAAAATAAAGAGCTTGCTATCTGATGGTAATATGTTTATAGTTTACCAAACAGAGAAAAGTAGATCATATCTTGAAATATTGAAACGCATACTTTCTAATCGATTATGACAAATCCTAGAGTGTATAAACTAATCTATTATACTTTTTTATCGACACTTAGAGTGTATACACCAAATACGGAATTTCTCGTCGTTTTTTTTTATTTACCTGCTGAAATACACATTGTTTAATCAGTGATTTACTGATCCTATCTATTGCTTGGGATGTTTACAGAGGTTAAGTAATAAACAAATGTAACAGTGATATAAATGTAGCTAACGAGGCTTTATTGCAAACATCATGTTTACGAGAGAACATATATTATTTGACGAGCGAATAAAAAGCACTCATGCGAAATAATAGTATTGTCAGACCATAAAACAAAAATCAAGTAGCATTCGTAGATTCGTATTAAAATGTGACAAGATAAGCAAATGAAATCAAATCATCGAAGCGATGCACTAGCGCCGTTTATAAAAAAACGTGGAAGTACGACCATTACACTCAAAATAAACCTTCTACCACCTTTGAAATGTCTAAAAAACTTGTACAAACTTAATAAACATTATTCCGATTGCTATTTATCTGTCGAGGTTATGGATTAATAACAAATCTAAAGATTCAGTGCTGAATTCAACCTTAAGCTCGCGAAGCTCAGATATAAAACGACAAAGAGTCTTAAATTTGAAGATGATTAAAATTTAAACTACTTTGAGTGATGTATTCAGTGATTATATTAATCTTTTAGAGTACTTTCAGACAACATCGTCTGAATAATTTAATAATTAATTATTGAAATACTTAAAAATGTGCAATTTTCACTCAAAGTACAAGTAAATGTAAATTAGTCTAGTCCTAACCAAACCTCAATTGACCCAATGGTATCCCTGAAGAGTCAACTACACAGCTCACGCCTCCTTCTACCTTATGAATATAAGACAAATCAGGTAATATTACATCGTAGCCTTACTATATCTAAGTATTTTTAGTCTAATGAAGTTAAGATCATATAACGATTTTGAATCAACGTTATACATTAAAATGTGTGTGTAAAATATTTAATTTAAAATCATATACATCTTAGGCTAACTTCCAGTCGTATTGACTTCTACAAAATTATAAAACTTCCTTAAATCTTTACTCAAAAATGTTCATATCTAATTATTTAGTAGTATTTATGTGTGATAAAAAATGTCGTCACCAGGTTACATTTTATGAATTCCATAATACGTAATTTTATTATGGTATTGAATATCCACGTTCAATTGATTTGTTACCTTACCAACCTAATTGAAAACACGAGACTTGCACACATACATATCTGTAATCTGTACCCTAGTAGTTTAACAGATTATTCCATTAAGCGAGTCCATATCATATCACCGAGTACTACAATAGCGGCGCTCATAACATACGATGTCACATTACTCAAGTCCATTGAGATAGAATGCACAGAATGTTATTAGGAAATGCCCGGAAACAGTGACTAATTGAGAGACAATTTATCCTTCGTGCAATTTACTTTTTGCTTTAGTTTTTCTTCTTCTGACTAACTTCGTCGAAAATTCAGTTTTTAACTCGCTTTTATTAGCTTCGGTTGTATGTATGTATGTAACGGAATCTTTGAGCTCAATTTTCACTAGTTT
>DWNE01007018.1:0-12579 GCA_018249875.1 Cecropterus toxeus | reverse complement strand
ATTCTGTAGAAGTAGAATTGTGTATGCAAGTTAATTTAATACGCATAAAGTGATTTACTAAGATCTCTTAAATTATATTCTAAGGGATTGTATATCAAATGTATAGAGTATAGAGAAATAAAACTTTTGATTAATTCCCATAACAGTCTTTATTGTCCTTACTCTAATTCTAAGTAATTATTAAGTTAGGTACAGTATTTACACAATTTAAATATTTCATACATTTCCATAATATATACATAATGTTGATAATTGTGTGTGACTATGTCACACGAATACCTGGCAGTTGTTCCTTGATATACATTATTGGCTAGGCCATATGCAATTCGAGTCCATTTTCTATTGTTTAGGCACTATCCCCATGGCGTTTTAGGAGCGTTGTCATTGCACAGACGTTGGAAAATCGCCAACGCTCATAAAACGCCCGGGGATATCGGCCTTATATGCAATATTTTATAAAAACAAAACTTTGAACAATTTATAAGCAAAAAATACAAATTTAACCTTTTATTATCCACCATATTTTATCTTTTTCCTATTCTTATAAACATGTAACTGCTCGCCCGATTATATATATAATTTTGACGGTACATAATCTGTTGTAGTTTTACTACTACATTTAAGTTAGTAATAGAAATGTTATTGATACGGTTCTTTGTACAACGTACTGATGGGAAAAATGCTATTTTTCGATTAACATCTTCAGATCGTGATGTAGATATAGTTTTTAAAAGATGACTAATTTAGGCACATAAATAATGCTAAGCAAATCAAGATTTCTCGTCGTATGTGGCTTTAAATCGAGAAAAATGCGCACGCATGCAACACAAACGTAAATCTTCAATATCAGTAACATTTCTAATAACTCCTTCAATGAAAATACTCCCAATAATTTCAAAATTTAGATTATATGACTTGTCTCATAAAACAAGATTATTTCAATTTTATCAAGGTATTTTCATTTACTGTTAACTAACGTTACTTATTATATCCACATATACTTCGAGCGAGTTGTAGTTTGTGTATTTTGCATCAGACATCAAGGCATTTTCTTTGATCACTGTTGGATAAGGAATGTTTATTAGGTAAGTAATTGTATTTGATCTACCTTTTCAAAAGGTATCACTACTGTTCAACGTTATAAAATGATATTAAATGCCGAGTTAACTAAAATACATACAAATAATCATTTTCTGCGCGTATAAGGTACAGTATTTTTAGTATACATTATAATGGTTGTTGAGAAACAACGTAACAATTCTAGTAATTAACCATTTTTAATTAACGATTTTCGTAAAATTCTTATTTTTACATCATGTAATTTAATTTATACTGTTTAAAACAGCTTCTAAAATACAGAATGTAAAGTTTATAAAGCGGAAGAATAATGTTATTTTAAGTAATTAAGCATTCACTGTGAACATCAAGGTCAAACATGGCACAAGTTTTGTTTAGTTACAATCACGTTAACTTCTAATCGCAATCACAATAAAGTTATTCATAAATCACCGAATTCATATTCAGCAGCGTGTCAATGTTGTTATTGGTCAAGAACAAGTCAACGGGCGCAACGGATTAAACTAATTGGCGCCTTGTCTATAGTACAATTCCATGGCTATTTTCTTCTAGGCAATAAAACTGCGCATGAGGTATGCCACGTATCGATAAACGGTCGTGGATTCCCGCTATGATGATGATGTTTTTAGTATAATTATTATATAGATTTGTTTTTGCGCTTGCCTATATTAATATCATGGCGATAAAAGTAAGTTGTACTTTAGTACGATACGACAGCTCAAGTATGGCGTCAAGTGCAGCTGCATAGTAGAGCTATAGTGTCTGCTACGAGCCACGGGATCCTGAGTTTGAGAGCGTACAGACGATGTTATTTAGGGCAGCAGAGTGAACAAACACGGCGGGCGGAACCGACTCAGGTAGACCATGTCGTTGGGCTTAGTTACGTCTGGGAGCGCGGCGTATCATATGAATGTGATCATTGGCACGTGTCCAGCTCTACGACCTGGATGGCTCGGTGTTAGAGATGCCGATTATGTTAATAGGTGCGTGCATCTCTGGGTATAGCAGACGTGGCTCATCGTGTCAGCGAGTGCAGCGTAGTGGGCGGGCGTACGGGTGGGTACGTGGGTAACGCGGCGTGGGATTAATATTCACTGGCAGTTCGCTCCGCACCATGTATTGCCTGGATTTGTAAGTGCTTATCATGTTATTTGGCATGGGCACGTCAGCGAGCGCAGCGCGACGGGCAGACGCGGCGGATAAAACTAATAGTCACTTGCACTTGATTGCTACGCGCCGCGTAGCGGGATTAGAAAGCGTGGCCAGAGATGGTATTGAGCATGGACACGTCAGCGGGCGTGGCGCGATGAGCAGTCTTAGCGGACAGATCTAATAGCCACTGGCGCTTATTTACTACGTGCCGCGCAGCCCGGGATTTGAAAGCGTTCCATTGATGTTATTGGGCATGGGCACGTCGACGGGCATGGCACGACGAGCGGACGGAGCGGACCGAACTAATATAGCCACGGGCACTCATTTACAACGTGCCGCGCAGCCTGGGTTTTCAAAGCGTACCAATGATGTTATTTGGCATGGACACGTCAGCGGGCGTGGCGCGACGAGCGGACCGAATTAATAGCCACTGGCACTCATCTACTACGTGCCGCGCGGCCCGGGGTTCGAAAGCGTTCCAATGATGTTATTGGGCATGGGCACGTCAGCGGGCGCGGCGCGGCGGGCGAGCGAGCGCGGCGCGGCGGGCGGCTCGGGCTCGGGCGGCGCCACCAGCTGGTAGCACACGGCGGACGCGTGGCCCGAGCGCGCCGACGACAGCGCCGTGCCCGCGCGCCACGTGTTGCTGGCCGGCTCGTACACCTCCACCAGGTCCAGGAATGACGTGCCGTCGTAGCCGCCTGATAAATACAATAATTAAATATTTACATTTGTTACTGTGACAATTTTTAATTAAGTAAGTAATCTCGCTTTGATCTGAGTTATAATGCCATGATTTGCCGGAGATGTTATGCATTGAAATTGAATTTTAGGAAACGAAAATAATAATGTATCATTAACAAAGACATTACTTTACATGCCATGTCTGGGGTTGGTTGAAATAGTCTTTCTTTTCACCATATAAATTTTATGTAAAACGACTAAATGATTGAATATAAATAATGCTCAGATCCAGGACAGGTATCTAAATTTGTCATTCCCATACATGTTCATCCGAGGATCGAACCAGGAACCCGCTGCGCGTAAGACCGGTACGGTGACCATTTTGCCATGTCAAATAAGAATACGAAATGTGCAGCAACTTGGTACAGTTTTGATATATTGAATACATACAGTACTTTATTTTTTTGACATACGAGGGTACTTGCAACATCTTCTATCTACATTTTACTGACCCATGGCATACAGCTTGTTGTCGAGTACGGTGAGCGAGAGGGCGGAGCGAGCGACATGTACGGGCGCGACCACCTCCCAGGTGTCCCGCTCCGTGTCGTAACGCTCCACGGACGCCAACTGCTGAGCGCCGTCGTACCCGCCCACCACGTAAATGTACTGGTTTAATGCGGCCACACCTGAATTATGATCATCATTATTATATAAATTGTCTTAGACAATAAAAGTTTTTTCTATATGTTGATCCGACAGACGTTGTCCTATCTTAACGTTAACGTAAACAGTTTAAAGTATAACAGTTTTTTATTTGCATTTCTTTTTTGTTGAGAACACTAAAACTTATTGTTAAAAAAATTGACCTATCTACTTTCGACCGTTGCTTAACTTTGTAAATCGGTTGTAATTCATATAAACCATGTGGCTATACGTATTATACGAAGCTTTTTTTTGGTACATATTAACGAGCTTTATCATAAGGGGGATTAAGTGTTACAACTTTATCATAAGGGGGATTATTGTCGAATTTCAAAAACATTAGCCAAATTGAGCTAAATGGAACTATAAGCAGTATGCACTAACCGGCTCCGCTCCGCGCCACATGCATGGGCGCCACCTCCGTCCAGCGGTTGTTCTCGGGGTGGTAGCACTCAACGGTGTTGATGCGGCGCGCGCCGTCGAAGCCGCCCACGGCGTACAGCAGCCGGTTGACGACGGCCACGCCCACGCCGAGCCGCGCGCTTCCCATCGCCGCTGCGTACGTCCACGAGTCCTTCTCGGGGTCGTAGCTGGAGGGGACGGGGAATATTAGCTTAATAATACCTATAACGGCCATCGAAGGTAAAGGATTTTTGAAATGGAAATAATATCAATACTCAGAAGTTGAATATAAGTCTGATTATTACCATATTAGACTATAACGGGAGGGGTCTATAAGTCTGACTTTTGCTAATCGAAAAAAACAGACTTACAGCTGTATTCATTATGGACACAGATATACACGTAATTGCTAAAAAAATTGGAATGATCCAGGATTGGTTTTGATGCATCGCCACGACTACTAGAATCAAAGTTATCATCGGTCTATATTCATAGATCAATCAATTGACACGACTTACAAAAAAATTTATGTTACTTCATAAAATATTAACTTTGGTGTAGTAGGACAAATATGGATATGTGTATGTGTAGGACCGAAAACCGATGGGGAAGAAAGGTAGCCTCGAGTAGCGACCGAGTTTAGATAAAAGGAGCTCCCAGGTCGCCGACCGGGTGGACCGACGACCTGAAGAAGACAGCGGGAAACCTTTGGATACAAAAGGCACAGAACCGTTTGGAGTGGCTCCGTTTAGGATCTCTAGTGATGGATGAATGGAATGTATAGCAATTTTAAAAAGTAATGTTTAAAACGATGGTCATCTACGTATAGTAATTTCTATATCTTAATTAAATTTCTTATTAATCTCGAAAATAATAATAAACAAATATAGTGAAGATATTACTTACCATTCTACAGACTTATGATATTCAGATCCTGCCGATCCACCAACTGCATATAGTAAACCATCCATTACTGCTACACCTACCTGGAAATGGTTAAAATACCTAATAAATTATAGACAATGCTTTTCCTTAAGTTAATGTTAACAACTATTAAGGCATCTGATTTTCTTCGCAAAAATTAAACTATTGGGATACTTGGGAACTGAAAGCGGATCATTAGGCAAGACGTCAAAACGGAGCAAAAAAATATTGGCTTAATCAAATGGGTAATCTTTTGCGGTCTCTTAATAAAGTTGAGTAAATAAAAAATGATGTATGATTAAAATGGAAATGAAGTAATAATAATTCACTCTTAATATCTAAGATTTTTTTTTAATTTACTGTAGTAAAAAAAAAACATTTTCATCCTTAGAAGTAATACTACTAACTAAATTGAATAGACAGAATTAAGTTATGGTAAAATTGCAATGAGGCGAAAAGACGAATAAAAAAAATTAGTCGATGTACCCTTTTGTCTTAAGTTCGTAAATATATATGACTTTTTAATGTGTATTTTAGTCAAAATTAAAAGCACCTGCTTCAAACTATCGGGAGCAAAGCCCCCGAAATTTGAAAAGATAGGTGCTTTTAATTTTGGGGTGAATCCAACGCGCGCACTTTTACTCCAACGATTCGGAGAAAACAGTAGCAGACGTATCAGTGCGTATACTGACCCGGTGCCTCGGCGTGGACATGGGGCTGCAGGGCCGCCAGTGCTCGGTGGCGGGGTTGTACACGTCCACCCAGTCGCTGTCGTACGACGAGCCCGGCGACGTGTTCCGCCCGCCCACCGCGTAGAACATGCCCTGCACGAACACGCTATCGTATAGGCACACGTAACTCAATTTATTATATGTAATCTAAAATGGATCATCCATAAATTACATGACATGAATTTCGTAATTTTCTTTACCTCTCCCCCCGTCCTTGTTACAGCTGGTCACATTTGTAAGATCTCCCCTCTCCTTAATGTGTGTCTCCTATGTTTCACATATTTTGCAACTTTAGTCAAGGTTTTTTTTTATTAGAACAGTAGTTCCGAAATTATATTAATTTACATTTAAATAATCATGCAATAAAAATTGTAATATTTATGCGGCACAAATTTCGTATTTTAATGCTCATTTAACTATTTTGAAATGTGACGTCACGAAAATTTTCTCTCCTTACTAAGGTAACGGGAGAAAGAAAAAAACGCGTAAGCCCTTGTCACATAATGTCACATTTCATCGATCCCACCCTCCCTTAATGTGTGACGTAATTTATGGATGACCTCAAATGCACGAGCAGGACATATTAATTGATGTGGTAACTGTCGTCCATTTAAACGCTTTCTACGCTCATAGCCCTACACTAGAATTTTCTTCTGTATGGGTCGAACTACACTAGTTCTACCACCTAGTAATTTTGTTTACTTAACAAACTTAACAAGCTGACATTGAAATACGAAAATTGCCTTTTATAACTATTTAATAAGTTCTTAACAACGAATTCAAAGTGCAGCCAAATACACCAGACCGAGTATTAATTAAAAGACGATTGTGTAAATCAATGTACATTGTGTAACCTTTAGAAAAGCTGCTCCCAAGCCGGACCTCGGTACCGTGAGCCTGGGCAGCGTGGTCCAGCAGTTGTCGTCTAAGTTGAAAGCCTCGAACAGATCTATAGAGTGCCTGAAGTAGCCGCCCGCCACGTATATGATACGGGGCGTGTTCGGCCGCCTCTCCTTCACTACTGGCTTTTTGTGTAACGTCAGATCCTGTAACAATATATTTTACGGTAGCTTATTAAATTGAAAAAGAATAATATTTTAATTGAATAGGGAGCAGGGAGATAGATGAATAAAATAATATTGGCAGATAAGCCGTTTTCCTGGATCTCTCAATATGATAATACATTACTAAGATTTAAAGAAATGTTTAATGTGTCTTTTTAAAGTAACAAATACGTTCTTCGACAACTCGAGGGCAGAGTAGTTACATTCATTTTGGGTTGAATCCAGTAGCTTGGACACGAGCGACCATGACTTGAAGAAAACAAAATTTAAATTGTCCTATTTATTTTTTATACTAAAATGCAACTTCATGTCTGCGTGCATTAGTCTTATATAATTACAAATAGGCTCACCTACATACATAGCTACTACATACAGCTCTATGTTATGATTTTTGTACGGCTTTGAACTTGTCAGAAAATTGTATTTTAACGGCTGTTTTGTATTTTTACTGTCTGATTTTATGACAGGGCAATTACAAAGAACTTTAAACTTGCAAAATAGAAGAGCTTAAGTGGATTCAATATTTATATATACGGTAGAGTGGTGGCTGTGCTGCACTCAAACTACGAACAAAACATCGTTTTTCGAATATTTCATACTTTACACTGTTATTATGAAATAATATATTTTTTATCGTGGTCACAAAATTATTAATTGTGATAGTAAACACACAAGTTCGGTAGTACTTTGAACGATAATAATCAGGACGGAATGAGTGACGCTAACATAAAGTCATGACGATTTATCACACCAATGACGCATATGAAACGTAAGCATGACTAAATCATTCCATTACACTGAAACGGTACCGACATCATGTCATCAACAATTCTATATAATTACAATAACAAGTTGTTATTAATTGGAAGGACTTTCGGATTATGTGGTAAAGGTGGAATTTGTACTTTGATATTTCGTAATTCGCGTCATTTCTTGTGATAGCGGAAAAAAAGGAAAAATTAGCTGAGTACAAACTGTACAAAGGCACAAAGTACAATAGTTACAATTAGTTCAAGGGTTTAGGTAATCAAGGCAATAAGTGCCTAATATCTTTTAGGGGTGACAGAACCCTTTGAAGTTTGACCGCTACATCTACATATATCTGTCTTATAATAATAGTACCATGCGCTGCCGTCTTTTGATTTGTTGTATTGTAACCACCACACAAAAGGAGTTACAGTTTAGAAGTTTGGGGTAACAACGCGACTGTACTTGAAGTGAATGAAACGTATTTATTTTGTATAGGACAGCGGAGGCATTTAGTAAATTTTGGTTACAATATTTTTTCTTCCACTACGGCCGGTTTGGAACTGAAGAACGGAAAAAGGAATGTGCTGTAGTCCACCTTTTACTATCGAACTAAGTAACCTTAAGCAGAATGTTAACAAAAGTTACCTAAAATATCTTAGCTAAATATTATTTACAGACAGGGACTTTTTTCTAACATGGCGCACGCATATTATTTCTGGAAACTCGAAGTGCTAAAGGAGTTAAATCTAGCAACTTAACTACTAAGTAAACATATGCCAGCAACAAGTATTAAATACCACAAAAATAAAACCCGTCTATGTACTGCTGGAACCTAAACAAATAATCGCCTGTCAGTCTTATACAGCATGAAATATGTTACAACCTGTCACGCCGTTTTAGATAGATCGTGTCAAAAAAAATGTACATATTAACCGTAAGCGTTATGACATCATTCATGTAGTAGCGTCAGCAAATAAAAACAAGTTTGGAAAATAAAATATATTTATCGTGGTAACGGATTAGATACATATTTTATTATAAAAAGCAATGCAATTAAATACCTTTTTTCACATATTTCACACATTATGGTATTATGATTTTTTTTTCATGTTAATAAAACGTCGTAATCTTTAACTCCATTTAACGAAAATCACTTCGTAGTCTTTTCTTTAAACATAATTCTAATACGGAATATAAAACAAACTCAAATCGCGAAAACTGGCCAGTATCAAGTTGCAGCATAAGTAATAATTACACGATTAAGTTGCCTTCGATACTTTTAGCACATTTTAGGACGACTAAGTCGTACGATAGTTGGATGTGAGGGGGGAAGCGCATTCCTTTGACCGGCTAACTTAGCGCGGACAGGTATTACATAAGCTCGTTAAACAGTACCTAACCTGACTAAGTGTGGTAAAAATTATCAAAAAATTACCTTAAATATCTTAGCTAAATATTCTCTACAGGCGGGGACTTTCTTAAGCACGGCGCACGTGCTCATCTGCTCCTTGAGGAAGCTCGGCGTGAGGTACTGGCAGCGCACCGCTTGCAGGATGTGCTCCATGCGGGGGTGCCGCCTGTCTTCGTCGTACTTCACCTGAAAAGCAACAATTTTTTTTAATTTGTTGCGTCTTTATCTTCTTTAGCGATTTCTAAGACTACGTGGACAAAGAAGGCGACAGGAAAATTTATATATTTTTGCTATGGTTTTTTTGCACGGTGTAAGCAAGGGCCAGGAATATTTAAATTTCGATGCAGCAAAATTTATTTAAAGATTTATTAATTTATCTTCACATTTTTTCCCTTTTTACTACTGCAAGGGGTTTCCCTTTCCATAAACATTAAAAAAACGTCTATAACATTAAATTTCTTCAGTTTTGTATTGCCAAAGACAGCAGTTGCTGCCCCTTAGCTGCAATAACCACTGCTCGATATATCAACACCCTATGCCAACGGTTCGCGACACCCTTGTTCCTTTATATTAATCCTAAACTTTATATCTGCTAATCCATCCAAATCAGCACTCTTTGACGCAAATCAAATAGTTTTGCGTCAAAGAGTAACAAATATCCTATCGTCACAAACTTTCGCCTTTATAATATGGTTTATTATCCATATGGTTTATTATCTATAGAGATTTGCGAAATGACTGTGCAAAAATATTGTTAAGTACTGTAATGGATTAAAGTCCAATAAAGTAAAGAATAACAACGATTTTGCCAGTCATTAGTAATCAGTTTGATTAGAAGAATTATTTAATAATGCATTATTGTGTATCGATTATTCATTCTTATTATCTCTTTCGATTCTTTTGAAGACATTGAACTAAACCTACTTGTGTTACATAAATACACACGAGTACATAAATAGAATACGACCTGACACGGAGTGGTTCCCAGGTTCGTTCCCCAGCCAGACAGAAATGTGAATTATGAGTTTAGATTTCTGTTCTGGGTCTGGGTGTTTGTGTATTCGTTTTTGTGTGTCCATGGCACCCACGAAACAAGGAGAAAATCCTACTGTGGGGATATAAGTGTAAACAGCATTTAGCATACGGGTTATGAAGATTCAAAAAACTCTATTTGAAATAGAACCTTCTGCTTTTGCTTTATTCCAATCAGCTCATTTTTTACTATCGCAATATTGTTGTTACGGCTGCACTAAGTTACTGCCATGCCAGAATGGCATTGCCCTATTGAACCACGAACACGACCAATTTCATTAATTATTTAAAACATTCACAATCAATTACAACAAAATATGGCAATATTGTTCGGCTTGTGGTGGAAACCACAAGATCTAAATACCATTGTTGGCGAGTCATTTCCTATATTTTCTATCGGAAAGTAGTTCCTGCGCAGTGCGTTCACATGACGCGTTTACCTTTGAATTGTAAAAAGTTGCTACTCATTCGTACGAAGCAATTTTAATACGTACGCACTCACTCTGGAAATGTTAAATGATACATTCAATTTATTTTCTCTTTTCCTCAACAAAACTAAGTTGCAATCAATAGACACAATATTAGTGTTTTATCTGTATAAAGGATTATAAAAATGTAATAAGTTATTTATTTATACGTGACATTCTTATTGTAATCCTAACAACAGTGTGCATTATTAGTATAATTATTGTGAGGCATATAACTGAAAAACACTCTTTCTAGTAGTAGTAGGAGGAGGCCCCTAAGGGTCATAAGGGATCATCCATAAATTACGTCACACGATACAGGGGAGGGAGGGGAGGATGGGCAGAGATCCTAAATAACGTGACGTTACATTTTAAATATGTATATGTAAGTAACAAAATCTCATTTTTAATTTTAGAACTGCTGTTTTAATTTATGTATTTCTATGTGTAATGTTGTAAAATGAGACACCCCCTTCCTAGGATGAAGGGGGTGTCTCACAAATGTGACCACCTTTGACAAGAACGGAGAGGAGGTTAAAGTCGGGAAATTCCTGTGACGTAATTTACGGATGGCGCCGTAAACATGGAAATGGGTAGCAGTGCTTTCCTGTGTAACACCCACTGTAGACACTAACAAGCATGCCAGACACGGTGAAAATTAGCAAAAATCCAATTAGGGGAGGCCTATATTCTAAAAAGGCAAATGGGTGGACAGACAGATCCTAAATATGTATTGTTCAAATAGTCTGCAATCACGGAGGCATAGCTTCCTATAGTACATTGGATCTTTGAAAAGGTTTTACTGCACACCGGAGCCGAAGGCTTAGGCTGTCCATCAATCACGTGAGGCTCGAGAGGGGCGGGAGGGTCCATAAAAATCACGAAATATCACAAGGGGGGCGGGTGGTGTAATAATATATCACAGGTATTTATTTTTTCGACAAACGCGCGATTACTCAACCAAAAAACGGTGATAGGTGTATTTAATGTATTTATACAACTGACTTGCAAGAGGCTTATCCAGTTATTGGTGTTGAAGAAAGTCTTGCTAACCCGTAGGCCGAGGACATTGTCCATTAAATAATGTTTATGTATTAGTACAAAAGAAAAATCGCATTCCTTTTTTATTTTTATGTCAGTCAAAAACTACCTGCAACCTCTTTGTCTGTCTCTAGGCGTTATTATTGTAGTATTTAAAAAAAAATAAGATTCTTTGTTGGTTTACTACCGTTTTACTACGAATCACTTACAGTCATCATAATTTTTGCTTTGTCATTTATTTGTACGTGTTTCGCGAATACGACTGTTGAATACGTTCAAATTTAATGTTAAAAATTGCTGTAAAGTTTTCTAATCCCTATAAATAGGTTACTATGTTATTATATTAACAAATCTTTTTCAAAGATGCTTTGTCATTTACAAAAAAAAAATACATGAACATTTTATCTTGACACATGAAGTTTAAATCAAAAAATGCATATAAGGAATACCGTGTTAACTTAACTCATACAGAAAAGTTTTAAAAACCGCGTATCATGCTGACACAACAACCGGCCAAAATACTTACTAAGGAATTTTAATTGCATGGTATATTATGTGAGATTTTGTTTTAATTAAATTAAAATGAATGCGTGTTTGTAACGAAAACACGAGTAGTGGCGCGAACGCGAGTGACGTGCGTACGGCGCGGACATACGCAGCATATCCGTCAAGTTGCTTGTTTGGTGGATGGTGGTAGAACCAGTATAGATAACATACAGTAGTCCGACTCACGCGTGTCCTTGAAATTTATACCTACAGCTGAACAGGGCGCAAGGGTTGACACCCACCAAAAGTGTAATTGTTACTAACTAGCTGAAGTACCCGTGCTTCGCTACGTGACAAAATACACAGGGTTTACTCGCTAACGGTTGGATGACCATGAAATAGGGATGTGACTTGGTTGGGAAAAAAATATATTAATCGATTTTCTTGCTTATCGAACAATCGACGATTTTACAAAAAAAAAAGGACTTTAAAAATCGATTTTGTTTTATTATAAAGTTTTGATTGATTTAACATTTTGCAAAGTCACTTGCACGTTTAATCAACAGGTTAAATTGTAAATTAAAAAAAAAAACAAGTTTGAAGTTAATAAATAAATGTAATTATTATCCATTTGATAAACTCATTGTAAAACC
>DWNE01007017.1:0-12580 GCA_018249875.1 Cecropterus toxeus | reverse complement strand
GGAATAAGTCTGGATCTTTATCAAATCTTTTATCCTGGTTACGTTAGGTTAGGTTAGATTAGTGGTTTTTTTTACCTTAAGAACGCGTGCCCTTACAATTATTATTTTACCTCAAAATAGACACGTTTCATCTTAATAAATTTGTGTTGGTTTTATTTTTGGAAAAGCGTGTGTTGGTGTTATTTCGTATAGATGAGACATTCCGTAGTGACATTCTAGTAATAACAGAAGTTTTAAGTTTTGACTAAATGTATTATGTAGCTTATAAGTTACCTTATGATTTTTATGTATGTTTATTAAATTATTATATTTCATACATTAAAAATATGAATATCATTCACTTATTATAAATGCAAATACCCACTGGTGCCCCTACATAAAATAAGTTACATGAGTTCCTTGATTTTTCACCTCTCCCCGGTGCATGTCATAGCGGGTCACTTGTGAAATCTCTCCCTCCATTACTCACGGAAATTATAAAATACAAAGAACAGTTCCAAACTGTATTTATTTAAATTTACAATATTATTATTAAAATGAACTGCAGATCAAACATGAAAGTTAACAAAACATAAAAAAATAAAATTCGTATCTGTTTTTGTAGTATTTATGTCATTATATTTTGTAATGTAACGCCACGAAACTAAAGGACCTTTTCCACCCCTTGTGACACAATGTGACACTACGAACCTCCCCCCACCCTTAAAGCATGACATAATTTATACATAGACCCCTTGTTATCAGAACCATTGAAGTCACATAAATTGCAAAACTTCCATTCGGGATATTCCACGCGAATATGACCATAAGTGAATTGATGCAAACCTATAAATCAAACACCAACTTCACGAAAACCGATTAATTGGTTCAATTGTCTGGATCACTTTGACATCACGAACAATCTGCAGACAAAGTTTGCATGCAAAAGTCGCTCTTAAACTCACTCCGCGATTGGATTGTCTACTGGCAAAGTTTGATAGCTTTGAGAAATGTAGTTAGATATGGCGGTTCGTGTATGCGATGAATTATAGCTCCCACGCTATGAGCCATTCTAGACACGAAATGGTTCGCAACAAACTAACTTCGGTGCGTTCACGTAATTTTGAATTTGGCAAACATTGGAGCAGGGAAATTTAAGCGTATTACATATGATCCTTCCGGCCGTTTGATGTACTCATACGATAGACAGCGCCATGTAGAGGAGCTTACATCGAAGTTGTTGCAAATAACAATACGTTCATGTTTCCGTAATTTATTTCGTTACTAGGAAATGATATTTAACACAGTTATTGTACAGTTACTTTCCATGCGTACGCGTATATAATAATTCCATAAAGATCAAACAATCGATATCAAATTTCCATGTGTTCGCTCCACCAATCAAAACCAAGCTATCACCAATCTAAGTTATGGAAAGAGACCAATGCCCAGCATTGGGACATGACATGTCACCGTACGCTGTGTGCGGTCGGATAGTGCGCACTGAGCTTAATTTTGAATCTGGCAAACGTAGGAACTGGAAGGTTACCCGCGTTATCGAGATTAGAGTGACACCGAATACGCTATACATTGACAGTTCAAAATTAATGTGTCACCAAGAAATTCAAAGTAATCAATAGTATCTAATGGATATAATGCCAGTAGCGTTAGAAATAAATTATAGTCCAACCCAAATTATGTATTTATATTGAACACCCAAGTTATCGTAAGTATTAAAATTTCTATTAGCTTTTTAAAACCGATAAATTGGAAATTGCGCGAAATTTTTAAACGTAAAAAAACTTAGTAGACCAAATCCTTTATTTTCTTTTTTGGTTTAAATTGAAACATATAACACATTACTATACCTACAAACAAAAACCTTTTTAACTAATATTCCTAATAATATATTCATTTTTTCTATAACAAATTTTAAAACTACTTCAAAATTTAAAATTCCAGATGTCTTAACGCAGAGCTTCAAAAGTTGAATCTACGGTATTCTTGATATTTAACGGTTAACGATATTAAATTCTCGGAAGATATGGCAACGTGCGGCGCATAACTTCACACTTCGAACTCGCTTCCGTCTGTAACATATTCCACAGACCATTCAGTTCAAAACTCAATGTCCCGGCAAGGTAGAGCAAACTTGCTCACCGGGCGATATTTTGTAAAGTTTCTGATAGCCTGCCGTCGACTACTCGGATTCCACAACTTACCGATCCCAAATGCTAGATATTACTTAGAATCCATTTCAAAAGGAGCAGGTCATCAAAACTTTTAAGTGGAATCCGCGTCTGTAAACGATATTGATCTGTCAGCCTGTAGTACTTAAAATACTTCTCGAGTACACAATAATACATATTATATATTGCAGTTGTATAAAAATTATAGCATTTTCTATTATGATATTATATTAATAACACAAATAATATAAATATGTATTTCGGTTATATTTGAAAGAAATACTAATAGTTTTAATTAAATTTTAAAATTGTAGTTCTGACATTACTCTCATATAACAAATATTCTGTATTCGGTACTGTACTGTATACGGAATCATATTTATTTTGTGGTGGTCACCTGACCACAAACGAAAATGTTGGAGACGTTTAAAGAGGACTAGGCTGACCGGTCGCTAAGAATTTCTGGACTAAAACTGAGGTGTTTATACCTCTTATCACCTGTAACGGTAATAGTTACATGTGATAAGATGTATAAATAGACTAGTGCGCAAAGATTTCATACTTTTTTGGTAAAATGCCAGTGAACGGTTGTAAGATTTTAGTTACAACCGTCAATAGATGTCGGTATTGAAAGTGAAACAGTCCTTGACAAACGCACGCTTGAAGACTTTGAATACACTCTATGACTTGGAATGTAAGGTAACACTAGTCAATTTTTTATATGTATGAGGTCCGCATGGAACCTCATCTGAGGGGGCGGTAGGTTTACGACGAATTTTCAATGTTGCACTAATTATGACGATTTCTTAACGTCTGTGAATAAATTCGGTAACTTTACCAGGTAATGTAGTTCAACCAGGGAGTACCTCCGCCACACCTAATTCTAGCGTGAACCATTTCTTGCGTTTCGCTGAAAGGGTGTGGTTGCCGGCTCACTTGTATATGAGGCGATCATGTTAGTCTTCGGGAGTAGCAACGCATCTCTGATTGACTTTAGATATAATCCCTATTCTATATGAAGTTGTTCTTATAGATCTCCATTGGTAGCAATAACCAATTACCATCAGATGGGCTGCATCAAGCATGCATTTGTTACGTCATTCTTATAAAAAAAAACGGCTTGATTGACGCCACTTTGATATTGATGTGAAACATCTATAGGCGCAGGTAAAACTTATCGATAGCGTGGCGATCGCCTTCGTATTTATATTTTAGCGCCATCTATTTATATTTCTTAGTAAATGTTTTTTTGATAAATCTTATGAAAACTAAATGTATCTTATACACGCAATGCAGTTTATGAAATTCCACGTATTTTTCGTCGTTGTAAAAATTGCTACATCTTGCTTCATTTCTGAAAGTTTGCGTCTATTTAGCGACACTTGAAAGCGTAGCTGTTATTAAAAGCATGTACATCTAGAAACCGCAATATCTTCTCTGGAACTTCTGAATAAAGTAAGCGAAATTTTGTTTCGGCAAATATAATGTCGAGAGTTTTGCGCAAATAACGCAAAACTTGCAAAATTGTTCTGCATTTCACTTCGTAGAAACTATTTGATTATGTATGTGAGAATTGCACTGGATAAGTTAGTAAAGTAAGTATGCACGCATCCAAGTCTTAAAAGAAGTTTAGATTTTTTAAGAATTTGTATAGTACCTACGTAGACTGGTCTTTTATAATTTCTAATCAGCTTTTAAGCGTAGTAGGTAAGTGCAATTTTATAAAATGTTTTTGCACTTAAAGCCGCAGTAATTATGATAATTAACTTTGTCGGAAAGAGACTAAATTCTTTTTATGCTTATTTTGTGGCTGACATTATTTCAAAAGATTCTTTAGTCTACAAGCATTAAAATTTTAACATCATTAGGTAAATTCATTTCATAATATAAGCTAAGACGTAAAATATTTCGCGTCCAATCTAAGTTAATCTTATATTTGCAGAACTTTTTCTTTTAGGTCAAAGATAGTTCTTGATTGGATCTCCTTGCTTTGTTATTAAATTCATAACTTACATTAAATTTTCGACAAGTATTTTAAACTAGTTAGATAGTTAAAAACATTTAAATAAAAAAAAACCCGGCTGCTTAAAACTATATTTTTGTTCATACTGATATCTATATATCTATCTATCTACCAGCCTTTGAGAGTCCACTGCTGGACATAGGCCTCCCCAAATCGGCGCTTCTCCGACCGGTCCTGAGCTATCTGAATCCAACGATTACCCGCCGTCTTCTTCAAGTCGTCAGTCCACCTGGTCGAGGGGCGGCCCTGTTCTACCCCATCGGTTATCTGCCCTACGCACGATGTGGCCTGCCTATGAGAGCTGTGTTGGCCACTTTCATTCGCCTACGGAATTCATCATTACGAATTCTGTCGCGTAGGGAAATACCAATCATAGCTCTTTCCATGGCTCCCTGAGCGACTTTGAGCTTTCGTATGAGGCTCACAGTAAAAGACCACGTCTCGACGCCGTATGTCAACACTGGCAACACACACTGCTCGAACATCTTCGACTTCAGGCTCTGAGGTATACCGGATGAGAAAATATGGCGCAGTTTCCCGAACGCTGCCCAGCCGAGTTGGATTCTACGAGTGACCTCTTTCTCGAAGTTGGAATTACCCATCTGGATCACCTGACCCAGGTAAATGTATGCGTCAACTTCAACAACATCTTATGTAAGGTGGTCAAACCTTTAAACTTAAATCTTAGGTGCACCTGTTATTGTTTTTACATATAGATTCCTACTATTCATGCACATATATCAAAATTGTAACTTTTATTTCATTAATTGCGCTTAGAACTTGTGATTCTTAGTGTGAGGGTTGATAACTATTAGAATTAGATAGAAAGGATGCATACAAATAAATAGTTAAGGGAGCGTTTAAGTATTTAACGCAACTCTTGAGCATTCTTAACCCCCCGCTCCCATGTAACACGCCATAACGTTTTACTGCACTCCCCTGCCCCTCCCTGAACATAAACTTTATTATAACACTGAAACGACCTTTTTTAATGTTTAAAACTTGGTAAAAAGTACGGAGTAACACTTAACAATACAAAATATCGATATAACGATATAAAGTAACACTTTATGATATATAGGTATCCTTAGTTTTGTACTTAAATAAAAAAAAATACAGTTACGTACTTATACACCCCCTTAAAAGGTACTTATAAACCCCCTTTCCTCCTCTCTACCTAACGCATCGTAACATTTTACAAGACCCCCCTCCCAAATGGCGTTACATAATACTGTCCTTAGGGACGAACGGTCCCTAAATAATGAACATCAGTGAAGAATTATAAATATAATAGTTTTAAAATAGGACGTTAAAAAGGCCAAGCAAATTCTTTAACATTTTCCATTGTAAGTTACATTGCTAATTTATCTGTTGTGTAAATAAAAAATATACAAAGTAGGTAGTACCTACTATGTAAAATATGGAAGATTACGTACCTACTAGGTACGTAATCTTCCATATTTTAACTCGGTGGACGTTAAAAAAGATTTACCTGGGCTTGGGGAAATAATAACAGCTGTGGATTTTACTAATTCGTGTCCGACAGACATTTTTTGTAATTCTTTCCATTTATATCTCACTTTGTTTGGGTTATTGCACAAAAATTGTTTATATAACTACCTATGTATTATGCCATATTATGCACTAGGTATGTATCAGGCTCCCTGTTACTTATGGGGGGGGGGGGTTTTGGGGGGGGGGGGGGGGGGTTACAAATACTTATTCTGAAATTTTGTTGTGTGACGGATATAAATTTGTTATGTAATTACTAAATCCGGCCAAGTGCGAGTCGGACTCGCCCGCGAAGGATTCCTTATTATCAATAAAAAATATCATGTTTTTTGTAAGTGGGCCTCTCTAAATATTTGTTTTATTTCAATTTAATGACTTATTTTTAAAGTGAATATATAAGTAAACATTTCTGTAAATATTTAAAGCGTCTACTTGCTGCAGTGCTGCCGTTATTAATGTAGAGCAAAAAGACCGTTCGTTGTAACTCGCCTGGGATTCAAACCTCGGACCCTCGATTAAGAGGTCGAGTTTCAACCATGAGGCCTATCACTGCTCATATATATTATTATCTATATATACGAATACTCATATATGTGTATTATATAAACGACATGCCTTTTTTTTTTGCTCTCGAAGGGGAAACCTTCCAAAGATACCTGACGTCGTGGGAGCGACGCCAGGTTATATGGGATTTTTACCGCACTAACATCCCCCCGGTGGCCGTCCTCGACGCTGCGAAGAGGACTCCGGGATCTCCAAAGGAACGCAATCGGAGGCCTCTAAGCACGTTGCCCCAACGGGCTCCACCTAGGTAAGCGGCTGGGCCCACCGCACCGTCTGGTCTTTACGGCGGTATGCAACCACACATACTGCCGTCCTTCCCGCGGTCGCCTGGCTGGACGGTTCGAGCTCCCACTCTCAGTGCCCGCAACCCCAGAAGCCCCTTTTAGTCGCCTCATACGACAGGCAGGGGTTACCGTAGCCCTATTCTTATTCCGGAACAACAGCGACGAAACGACATTCCTGGACGATATACAAAATACAAGACCTCAATTCTTAACTGTTGGATGAGATAATGACAAACATCTCATATTGCAGTTGTAGATAATGTAAAAAAAAATATTAATTTATTTATGTGTACCTTCTCACGGACCTACTTGTAACTTAAATTTTAACCTCGGTCAGAACTTACTCTATCTAGCTACAGTACAACAATTCAGTCTACGTCAAACGAATCACTTTTTTTTGTGTTGCACATCGGTGCCCAATCCGCTTTTAATTGATGGCTAGTCTATTCGGATTGGTGAAGCCGTGACTGCCGTAAAATCTTTTTTCCTGAATATACAATATTCCTAACGAATAAAAAATCTACATATGGAACTTAAAATAACTGGTACCTATAGCCTAGCCTCTTATACGTATTATGTTTAACTACCTATATAAAACTAAAAGATAAAAAATTGCCGTCGAGGAACGCCTGGTAGAAATGATGCATCGTGTTCGTGCATATGCATAAAAGGCAAAGATCAAGGCAAAGGCAAAGATGGCGAGAGGAACTAAATATATAGCATAATGAATATAACGCCATCTACGAACACTTCCCTGCACTAAGTCGAACTAACACCGTAGCCCGCTTAGTTTTGTTCGATACTTAATAGTTCCGGCACCATGCCATCATCAGGTTTACCTGGTCCTATAGACGTTTCACATCAAAAACCTTTTAAAATGTTTGTTTCTTTATATGGTCTAATTTTTTTAGCCATTGATAACCGATTCAAACGACTATAACTAAAAGCTACTTTGCGGATTACATAGGGAAGGTGCTTTTTATTCTGAAAATATTTACGGTTCCTGCATATAAAACGAAATACGGTGCACGTGGGCAGAACGGAGCAGAGAAATCCGTTTTTAATATAAAAGGTATCCGTACAGCATCCGTAGCAGCGAACCTTATTTTATACTCAGGTACTTAATATTTTGTTATCATGACGTGCTCCATATATATGGGTACCTATATGGCTAATATTATGTATAAAGGTCTTAGTTTGTGAGGATGTATGAATATTTTGTAACTCAATCACGATAGGATTTGAATGAAATTTAGCACGGAGAAAGATTGAAAATTGGCGATTTTTACGGTATAACATTATAATGGCATCCTACAGGAAATGTTTAAAAGTAGACTTGTTGAAATTCGTGAAATAGGCTAGTGCGTTTTCATTAATTAACATTATAGATTTGGTAAATTTACACAGGAAAAATCTCTCAAAAGTTGAAAATAAGTTTAACCTAAACTCAAGCTAAATTTAATTGCTGTTGCAGAAGCTTCAGCACCCGTGGACCTCTAGTAACCGACTCCATAAAATAACTTTTTTTTACCTGAAAGTGATTACTTAGTCAGCGCATCCACACCTTTTCAACAACACGTAACGATTGCTTTAGATATGTATACTAAAAGTAATTGCTGCAGGCTAGTTTGCTAATATTGGAGAAAAGAAAAAAACTTTCGCGTAATACAAAATCGTATTCGCCTCGAACAATGTAAACGAAAGTTTTCAGCAAACTACGTATTATCGGGACGTTTTAATGGAATATCTCGTACGCCAATATTTGCATTGTACCCTCTTTGAAAAAAGATTCGATTAAGAGAAGAATGTAAGAATAATGGGTCTCTGGCTCGTCTGATGTCATATCAATAGCTTTTTTTGCCAAGTTGTGAGTTTAAAATTGTTTTAGGTGTATATTTGAAATATGTGGTTATCGTTTTGTTTTATATTCGCGTCATATCTTTGACGCCCCGCGTGGCGGAGCAGTTACCATACCGCTCTGCCCACGCAGCGGGTTCCGGGTTCGTTCCCCGGCCGGACAGACATCAGAATGATAAATTTAGATTTCCGTTCTGTTTCTGGGTGTTTGTGTGTGTCCATGTCACCCTCAAACTACTACTTCGTAAAATCCTTAAAAATCCTTAAATCGTCCTTAAAATCCGATAAATGGGTTGAACCTTTTCAAGATTAACAATTAAAAGATACAATAATATGTGTGGCAGGTAAAAACAACGCCGTGTTCTTATCCAAATGGTTTGTTGAAATATTTTAGCTAGTATTCAACGTTCTGACCGCTCATTAGTCACTGCCCGGAGCCAGCCCCACCGGGACTCTCGGACCGCTTCCAACCCTGCTTATACCTGTTTGCGACGCTAATAAAATCGTGTTAAAGTTTTAGTCACCATAATCCTTGGTCCTAAAATTACACCTTATTGCCCCTAAATCTCGTGTTAATGTTCGTTCTTATTTTCCAGGGCACGGGTCTACGTAATTAATGATACCGGTACCATTTATATATTTTAGTTTTCAACAAAGTTCTTTTGATATATAAAAATATTTTCGTATCCTCGTATCTGAGGAATATTTATACCTACTTATATATGAAAGGCAATTCCGACTTACTGACTTATATCAACGTACAGCCGAAACTACTGTACTTAGAACCTTGAAATTTGGTACAGGGATTACTTTTATGGTGTAAGTAAGCGATAAGAAAGGCATTAAGGAAATTCAACCCCTAAGCGGGTTAAATAAGGGTTAAAAGTTTGTATGAAAGTCCGCTAATTTTGTAGCAAGCTGTATGAAACTTAGTATCTGGCTTTATGGGTTAAGTTAGGTATTTCACCAGTACTTGAAAATCAACCCCTAAGAATAAAATATAGGGGTAGAAATTTTACGTATGTAGGTACACCATTTATTTAACGCCCAACGAAGTGGGCACAGGTCTACTAGTATACGATAAAATGCGACAAAGGCGTCTCATCAGGTGGCAGCGCAGATCAAAGTTCTTTTGCGGTGATGCCTCGTCGGTGGCCGGAGATTCCCAATTTCCGGATGAACCTCTCCGGATTCGTGCGGTGATTCGTCACCTCCGTCCAGACAGGGTTAGAGTTTTGTAAACAATCAACGTGTATTTATGATTTTTACAGATAGAAGTAGGGTTACCAGTTCATAGATGCAATATAGTAATTTTCAAAATAAGCTATGAAAATATAACACCACTCGATATATCAAAAAATATAACTCCACAATCTAACTTGATACTTACTTTATACTTGATATGCCTTCGTCAAATAAGCTTAAACTCTATTTTTTTCTTTTTAAGCATATGGTTCGCCTGTACATTGTTTTGGGATAAAAGTAGCCTATGTAATTTTCTGACCCTTATGCAAACACTGTGCAAAAAATCATGCCGTACTACATAGTACGGCATGATTTGCCGTAAAAGTATAAGGTGCCCGTGGGATAATTTGGCTTTTATTTTAACATTAAAATAAAAGCCAAATTATCCCACGGGCACCTTATACTTTTTCATTTTAATAAGTAACTTATATGTTATACCAGACTATAATCTACATGTCTATGTCAAATTTTATGAAGTCTGTCGTTCTGATGGGATTGAGTAAGGGGCCGTCCATTTTATAACACACTTTCTTTTTGAAACTTTGCGTTACGTAAGAAATAGTATTAATAGTACACATTTTAAGTAATTAGAAAATGTTTTCAACCACTGTCCGTACACATTTTAAAACTAATCCACGTGTCACTTACAGTAAGCGCTAACTGAAAAGAAACATTAAATAAATATTCCAGTTTATATTAACTGGAAACTGTAAACTAGATATTAAAGGTGCTGACGCGGCAAATAGAATGAGCATATACATATAAAGCCAATCAAAGTTCTGTTTGTAGCGGGCTATGCGTACTTGTGAAATGTCACTGAAATTACCCTGCCAATTGGTTACGTCGCCCGAGCAATGGGGACGTAACCAATTCATGCCAAAGGAATAATAGCGAGAAATTTACCTGTTACACAGGTACGAAAACATTGAAATGATATACTTAATTTTTAGCATGTAGTTAGCCCAACTATGATTTAATTAATTTGTACTACGTACATATAAATTCAATAAATATGTATTTTTTTTAATCCTTATTAAAATAAACAATATTATTATCAAACAAACTGTTGTCAAGTGTTTAATTTGTGTCAAATTGAAAATGGGTAGAACGAAATCTCACTGAAGTTGTACCTACCTTCAATTTTCTGCTTCTTGCGATTACTTGTAGCACGGTAATAGATTAACGTGGTTGTAGTTTTTGGTTCGCGGAGTTTATAAAGGTACATTGTGTCTCATCTGCATCGTATTTCGACGAAGACCAGTGGTGTTACCGTGTATGTTGTGAAGTGCTATGAGACCATCCAAGAAGACCAAGCTCTGACTAACTTAGTCACGTGAGAGCGTCGTGAGCATCACACCTGACAACATTCTCGTCCACAGATCGATTTGAAATGCAAGGTTAGAGGTTTTTCTACTCATCTACATTATACAGAGGTTACAAATAAATACATTTATGTACATATAATTGGTATACACAAATCCTTTTAAAAAGTCTTATTTTAAGGAGTTAACAGATGACTTAAACTCGTTATTGTCAATGCTAATTGTCTTGTAGCATTGCAGTGGAATGTTAATAAGTGATGTTAATTGATGTAATTGTTACCTCATAATTTTTTTATGCCAACTGTTTGTTTGGCTATAGAGATAACCGTCCTCAGTTCTTTTTAAACTCTTAAGAATGACGTACTATTTTGTTAGCCTGATAAAGAATATCAGTTACCAACTGATGCCTTAGGAGTAGACTTTGATAACCCTATACAAACATTTAAATTAAGTAACTACAAGTTATATTACGTTCTTTTTATATAAATAATACTACTACAGCCGCAGCACTCAAAAATATAAACACAAAATATTTATTGTATTATAAAAACAGAAAATAAACATCGTTCTATAATTGTTGTTCCTTCAATGTTCCGCAAACTGTATGGTAATAGTATAAATACTATTACCGTGGTATGGACATTCATTTCGTCGGTTTCTGCTGGTAAAATCTGTATTTCATAAAATTCTCAAATATAAAAGTAAAAGGTTTAAAAAAGATATTTCTGAAGTCTATTAATAAAGTTAAAAGTCGTAACGTAAAATTCAGGTCTTTTATTGAAGATTTAAAGATTAAGAACTGCAATTTTTTCACATATTAGGTAGTTAGGTACACTATACAACTTGTACATTTTTGTTGATTTAAAACAAATTTATCTACCTATATTCAATTCAGTTCATTTTTATACTTTGATTTGGAGTACTCTGAAATAAACAGTGCTGAACAAAATAAATTTATTTTAAGCAAGTTATTATTATACACCAACAAATACCTCCACAAAATACATTCATTACTTAATGTTTCGGAGAATTGCCCGTTATATTAAATTTTCATTTATTTTCTGGGAAATTGTAATATGATTGACGAGTCTCGCGAGTATGGCAAAGAAAGAAATACGCTATGTTACTTTGGCTGACAACAAAGTACCAAGATAGGTATTAGTAACCGTTTAGTTTTTTACTTATGGTTCTGGTTTATCTCGTAGACAAAAATAACCTTGTTTGTCGTTTTCCAAATATCTTTAGCGTAACGAGAATAACATTGGATTTCTTACGATAGTCATCAGTATCTATTTTGATCATCATCTCATACAAATATTATAGAGTATTACTTACTTAATATTCTATATTCCATTCAGTAAATCCATCTTTCGTATTTCAATTCTGAGAAACTGTAATTTGGTTGGCGAACTGGTAAGAAAGGTATATCTTGTTGGTATGAAAGGTGAAAGAGATACGTAAATATTCATTGGTCCGCATGTTCATCGCATTGGCTGACAACAGGGACTGAAGTGGCAAATTGGATTTTTTTACTTCTATTTTACTTGGATATCGTAAACAAAGAGTTGGAAGTAAGATGTACTGAAAATATCGTAAACGGAAAGG
>DWNE01007016.1:0-12581 GCA_018249875.1 Cecropterus toxeus | reverse complement strand
CGGGGAACCGTTGGATTCAGAAGGCACAGGACCGGTTGGAGTGGCGCCGTTTAGGGGAGGCCTATGTCCAGCAGTGGCCCTCGAAAGGCTGATGGATGGATGGATGGATGGAAGTCATGGATCCTGTAACATTACACACAAATTGCAATAAAAAAAAACTGTAAAGGTGATTCTATGATTAAAAAAACAATTTATTTATACACAATCTTTATTTTATAATCAACATTATAATCACAACATAATAATGATCTTCGCTGACGACTGCATAAAGATATGTATAAATTAAAAAAAAATTCAACTCTTTCTTTCTTTTCAATACAAGGCAAATTATAGGATAGAGCGAAACTCAATTATAGCACCTCCTTGCTTATCACTATGGTTTTAGTTATGCATATATGAGCAGGCATGGAAGTGGGAAAATCTCAACAACACATAAAATTTATTGTGATATGTCAATTTTATTGACCATTGAGCTGCTGTTTGGGACTTGAAGCTGACAGCTTCTGCTCCATGTGCTTTATGAAAAGGCCAGCCCTGTTATTTAGCTATATTATATATAATATAGCAATAATTATAAATATTATATTATGTATATTATTTATGACAACAGATACAATAAATTAATTTATGTTACAACCTACAACAAAAGCAAATGAAATTGACATCCCAACTGTAACGGAGCAGTGGTGAGATGTTTTGATGTTTTAATGTGTTGAGGTGTGGCGACAAGGGGGCGAGGTGAAAGGCGAGGGGATGGAGGTGAAGTGTGGTAAATAGAGGAGAGATGCAATGACAGAGTTTTGGCGGGACATCATTATTGAAAGAGAATTGGTAATAAAACATTGCTTAAAGAGTATTTTTCTAGTGTCTTATTTTATAACGTTATACAATGTTCTGCATTTTATTGACATATATTTGAATGTTATAATCATTTCATAAGGAACAAGGAGCCAGATTGCTTCAAAATATGAACTAATAATTGTAAGAGGAGGAAATTAATTTAGTGTTTCCTTGTATTAATTAAGTTTTCTAGTTACATAGCTCAGACAAACAAACCAGAGAATATTTATATAAGATTAAAATAAGAATATAATAATGTAATAAAAAAATGTAGGTTGGTAATAAACATTTATCAATTGCCTTTGATGAAAAGTTTTCCAAAACATTTATTTATGCATGTATATCCATTTATTTGGCAGGCTCTACAAACCTTAACCTCGTGCCTTAAACAGCTCGATGGATTCTAACATAAAGTGACATTACATTGTCTAATTCCTTTTACTTCTGATTTCTATGCAGATTAGTTTTTAAATTCTAAATTAAATATTTAATTTTATTAATAATTTAATAACTTCAAACTTTGATAAAATCAGGCAATAATTTAGCAAATATTGTGTTTAAAAACAGTTTGATCCACAAATTGTGGTGACATATGTACTACCATAGTGTTAAGATTGTTAAAATGACTAGATAATAACATAATACAATATTAAACATCAATAGGATAACCAAAAACATTGTGAACCAATGAAAGTATGAATCAACCAGAACCCTATAAAATTCTGCAGAAAAGTCTGCAAAAGCTCTTATTTATAATTATCACAAGAAAGTATATGCTTTCGTACTACATTATTTTTTTTACAGTTCAAATAGTATTCCATGTACATCGCCCTCCAATTTTCATATTGGCTGGGATCCATTGACTTTTGGTTTTGAACCATTAACTTATACCACTGATTATCTTGTTCTGCCTTCATGAATATCTTAAAATCTCTAGTTAATAGTTTGAGCCACAAGTTATCATCATTTATTACTGTCTTAAATTTCCTACACGTTTCACTCATATTCAATATGTCCACAAGTGGTAAATAGAGCATTATTTTCAATACCACATCTTCCGGAAGTCCCATCAGGCTTGCACCAGGATAACCACAGAGACTTAGTAATTTACTTTTAACCGGTGTAAGTACTTTGTCTTTGAATGTATCCGACAATTTTTGCAAATTACTAAATAATTTCGTAGCTTTTGTTAGTCGTATAGTGAACACTATGTATTGGTTGACTGGTAAACACACAGAATATGTCTCAGAATCCACTCCTTTAATGACAGCATTAACTAAGACGGTAGAGCCCAGAGGAATCATCATTAGTTTTGTACATATTTCACAGCATCCCAACATAAATTCAGCTTCATACATCCCTGATAGTTTCCAATCGAACAAACGCTTGGAATCTATGTTTCCAACGTCTTCCAGTAATTCCCCGGTATCCGCTTTAGGTTGGAAACTGTTTTCAAACATTATAACAACCAGTAGAACAAACAAAACATCGTTTTTCAACAATGTAATATCTTTTTCCGGTAAATCATGTTCAGTCAGTAGTTTTGCAAGAATGTCTTCTAATATCGGAGGTATTTTCTTTATAACACCTTCGAATTCCCCAATAAAACTTTCTTTTGTCAAATCCATCTTGATTCATAACAAAATTGAACCTAAACATCCAGTAAAAATTGATAGCCCTTTTTGCTTATTCATTCAATTCTACATGACATAATGAAACGTCAAAGTCTTGTCATACTTTGACAGATTTATTTTCAATGATAAAGTTTCATACAGCCACTATTTTATTACATTTCACGTAGTAATTCACTTCAATATTTTAATGTTACTATGTAGATATATATTCATACAGGTTTTTAAATGACTATATTTACAGGTGGATGTAAAAAGCATGGGACTGCATAGCATAATGGTAACCTGATGGAATTTCAGTAATTTGAATGTTATTTATTTTAAATGCATAGATTCGTGGACTATCACAGCTAGTTGACTATAAAGTGATGATCATTTCTTTGCTACTAAAGAAGAGGGGTTGTCTATTCATAATTTATATAAGGCCTTTTTAGTTCGTAATTGTGGCTCATTCAGATTTTGATTGAAGATAGTAGTAACATGGGCATTTTTTTTATTTTCTGTCTTACTACTAACAACTGCAGTAGTAACAATGGTAAAAAAATTTACATTGTTACCACTGGTAGTAAGATTGGTAGTAACACGGGCAATAAACCTAATTAACGTTAGGGCACCAACAAATCGTAATTTCAATGTAATTCAAACGGTAGATGGTAGATGGCGCTAACAGAAACCTTCATTTGTACGTAACTAAATTTTAACTTATCTTTTAATAAGTCAGTGTACCATTAAGCATGCGATATGTATGTATGTTTGTATGTACGTATGTTATATATATAGGGACAATATGGGTATCAAATGAAAGCTAGTAAATAGACCTATCTAAAAATATATATATATATATTGTAACACTTTTACTTGACTTTTTTGGCAAAAACTCATATAAGTGTTAAATTAAATAAGGTGAGTTGGGGTTATATCAGAGCTGGGGTAAAACCGGTCCACTGCAATTGTAGCCAAATTAGGCCATCTTTATAAAAATCTTTGCATCAAGCAAGTACCTACTTTTCAGGGCATGGTATATGGAGTCGCCAATTTTATAAATGTGGTCAATTTAGTCCACAATTTAAACTGTACGGCTTTACAACGGCAACATTGTATACTAACAGTTATGGACTTGTCTGAAATAAAATTTATTATTATTATTATTATTTACCCCAGCTCCGATGTTACCCCAACATACCTTATTATATCATTAGCAACAAAAATTTCATTTTAATCTGTCTGGTATTCTATTTTAATTTTTTTAACAATGTTACTAAACAATAAGCACACAACCCATCTGCTTATGGCCAATGACTGATTGCAAATTAGACCACAAAAAAAAAACGATGTTACTAGTTGTAATGGAAAATGAATGCTATTAAACTATGATAAATATAATAAATATAACCATGCTATGGTATGTCTGCCACAGTAATGAATATCCCATGTGTTAATGTAAGTCATAACTCTCTGTGTGGCATAATTCTGCAAAACTCAATGAGTACTTTTTCCATGAAAGGTAGCAAACACACATACAACCCCACAAACTTTCGCTACTGTAAGATTAGTAAGAATTTAAAGTAGGCATATAATACATTCTATTGTATAATAGTTAAAAGTTGGCATAAAATAGCACCTAATTGAGTATGAGCGATATTGATGTTGCTTTACAGAGCCAAAATTAGATCAAATCTGAATGTGTGTTTTATGAATAATAAAATCAAATAGGTACCGAAAGTGATAAATAATAAATACAATTTTTTTTCATCCTTAGGCACAATAAGAGATGGACAAAGTCACAATGGCTGCCAACCAAAAACCTGAATAAACCTTTACAACTTTCAGGATGCTAGTGCCTGATGTCAGCAAAGACCTATGTCGGCAATAATTGACAGTAAAGTATTAGGTGATCTGATAAATGGAAGACAAGGAAAAATATCAAGTGATTAATTGTTTATTGTATTCAAAAATAAAAACATTAATATTATGTTACGTAAATAATTTTGTAGCTGTTGTTACTCATACAGTGAACACTATGTATTTTCTACATATGAATGTAGAAAAGGTTTATCCCATTTTAAAATTATGATTGACATGTGGCTTTTTAGTTATTTTTAGGTAATCTAGCACAATAATTGTATAATAGGGGACAGTAAAATAAGAGGGTAGGAGTGTTTTCTAAACATGCCGATTTTATGAGAATTTTGGGACATACCTAGTTCTGATTAAGAACAATTTATCACAATTTATTAAAACTAATGGATGAAAAAAAATATATTTCTCTTGACTGTCATGAATGGTAAGAAACTATTTAATATTATTTTCATTTTTCATTTTCAACTGCTTTCAATAAAAGGATAAACCTTTTTAATTCAAAAGGTTGCAATATCCCATTTTATCATAAATATGTAAGTTTTTATTATAAAACTACTATTGCTTTTGAAAGAGGTTTATTTTCTTAGTAAATTTTCCAAAAATGTACCAATTTCCACAACTTTTCCCACATGCAATGACAGAATTCAGACATTTGATATTTTTGAGCAACATAATAGAATTAAAACCATACTTGAATCATTATAAAAAAATCAAGATAATTATTAACCACTTATACACACTCAAATTACTATGTTTGCTGCATGGTTTCAACTATCTATACTAAAACTATAAAGCAGTAGAGTTTGTTTGGTTGAACGCGCTAATTTCAGGAACTACTGGTTCGAATAGAAAAGATATTTTCGTGTTGAATAGTAATTTATCAAGGAAGGCTTTAGGCTATATAACACTATGTTTCTTTGTTTTTTAATAGATTGTTCTCTAATAAGCGCGGGTGAAACTGTGTGGCACAACTAATGTTTAATAGAAAGAATCATAACTTTAAACTCTCAATAAAAACTTTTCATGAAATGGATAGATTTTAATTAAATAAGCAAAACATAGATAATGTATATATTTCCAACCTTCAAAATTTAATTAAATAATTTTGGTTTGATGAGATATTAAACACAGATAAACAAACAGAAATTATAAAAATTATGTTAGTTCTCAATCCTCCCAATTATTTTTCTGTGTCTGTATGTTTTTAATTATTATTATATGTTTGGATATATATATAAACTTGTATCTTTTATTACGAAACAATATATGCAAAGATCCTCAAGTTAAAACTTTTTGTAAAATGTAAAGTAAGGTGCATACAGAGTCACTCTATGCTCCTTCCTTTAAATTTTAATTACTAATAATCCTACATGAAACGAATGTTTCTTAAAATTATCTCCAATACAGTAATATCATTACATACACAAGTGCTTGAAAACTTAAGATTCAACATAGAAAGGATAATAATATAATAATAGGCATTTTTTATTTTGTGGTTTTGAATTATTTCATTGATCCAATTGGATTTTTTTAGCTATATAGCTAAAAATAAGCCCGACAGGACAACAGGATGTTTAATCATTGGAATATATAAATTTTTTTATAAGATTGAAACCAAAAGAAATATATCGTAAACATGTTCATATTTATATCAAATGAGTCCTAAGTTACACTTGAGCATTGAAATTTATTTAGTAAAATTATTGACTCATGTGTGTAGTAAAACTTTTAGTTCTTATTTATAGGATTCAGAAAACAACTCTTTTAGACATGAACAACTGTCAAGAAACTTTTATTTTGTAAAATCCTTGAGGTTATGAAATATGATAATAACATCAGGGACTTCGTGTTTATAAAACGGATTAAACTTTTACTTACCTATATTACCAGGATTGCTTAATTTCTTGTTACTCTTCAAGGAACCGTCCAAGTTATGATTACTCGAACTTTTGTCGTGGTCACTAGCCATCGAAAGGTTTTCAAGAAAATAACATCAGAAATAACGTCACAAAGTTATCACAATGATTGTCGTACATTTAAAAAATAATCTACAATATATCACAATTTTTCAAATAGTTATAAAAGTAGCAAAGCAGTTTTTAATTATGATTACTAATACATGTTTACACCCCCGACAACCGACGATGCGTTCAAAATGTTCATATTTTCAAATGTTAATTCAAAATTGATTAGTGTCTCTTTTTATAAAAAAAAGATCCCATTTATACAAAACAGTAGTAATCCAATTGACAAACTATATATAAAAACATTTATTCTAAGTTTGTCAATATTTATTTTCGAATGCATCGTCAATTTAAAGTTATATTTTGTTTATTAGTCTGTCTTGTATACACTTGTACAGATTATACATTATACGACCATACTAAATAAAATGTTGGTCGGCCCGACCGATTTATTATTATTTGCCGTCTGCCAGGTTTTGCCGTTTTAATACTTAAAACCCTTTGATATTATGTTGTCCCGATCATTTTGCCGTTCACCAAAAATAGGACCTTATACGTAGGAACTACTTAATCCGTTACACCTATTTACAGCGTAAAGGAATTCATGCGTATCGTTAGAATTATATCCTAAGATGTATACGCCGGCTGATTTAAACATATCACTTTATTTCTTAGGAGAAATTACCTCGCATAGTCCCTCGGTTAGTACTAACCAACCATCATGTAATCATATATAACGGGGCTCCTCACTAGCCGATTTGATCGGCTGATTAGATGGCCAGCAGTCACCAATCAATAAATAACCAACGTTGAATTAGTAAATTTTCGTTCAAACCATGTAGTTCAAATATCGTTCTAGTAAAATTGTTCGTTAAATTGTAAGTTTGAATGGTCCATAATTTGTATTTTTCTGGACACAGATAAGTAAAACTTATGTGAGTGACGTATTCTGCCATAATTTTGATAATCGATTGTCATAATGTGTATCTGTGGTTTCGAATCGTAATTCCCTTCTAATATTGTTTATAGTCTGTGGATACATAATTTTATTGTGGGTATTGTATTGTGTATTATCTATGATTTAATATTAAAACGCGATGCTTGACGAGAGTGCTTTGCATTGTCTTGTTTTTTCTTTCGTTTATCTAAAGTTCGTCAATATTTTTGCATAATAGAAAATAATTTATATTCAGGGAATTGATTCAAAGTATCTTTATCTTATACATGTAACGTATTGTTTTGAATTAACCAACACATTACGTGACACGGCTAAAATATAGTGCACTTGCTGATGTGATATTATTGAAATGTCATCTTATATGGCAGGTGTTTTCGATTTAGATTTAGAAGTGGATTCTATTGCCATTGGAGATTCAGACGAAGACGACATAATTGAAGTTGATGAGGTATTTAATTCATGTTTTAACGTGTGTTTAATTTCGTACTGTTACCTAACCTATAACCGTGTTCTAGATAAATTTAGTGGTCAAGGATAAACTAAATTCATTGCCTATGAAATATTCTCATGTTCTCAAAGCGGTTGTTAATTTATTAAATCTATTTCGTGATTGATGTAAAGTTTCATTAAAAAAACCAATTATGTACTGTAGCACTGTAATTAGTACATAATATGAATAATACATAATATGAATAAATCTGCAATATTAATCATTATATTATATACAGGTTGATTATGATCCGGAGCTACATGTAAACACCATTGTAGAGTAAGTAAGAATATGTGAGTATTTATATCTGAAAAAGTATTTCTGTGCTAATTTTTAAATCCATGTTCCAGCGCTGAAGGTTCTGAAACTATACAGTTATCTGAAGACAATGTTAACCCGGGACAATGCAAACGTCTGGGCCCTCAAGATTTTGAACTGCGAAAGGTTTTGGGTAAAGGAGGATATGGAAAGGTATTCCAAGTACGCAAGATCACTGGCCCAGATGCAGGTGCACATTTTGCAATGAAGGTTTTAAAGAAGGCTTCAATTGTTCGCAATCAAAAGGACACTGCACACACTAAAGCAGAAAGAAACATTTTGGAAGCTGTCAAGGTAGGTCCTGTTTATATATTTTTTTATTTTCATATAACTAAAATATATAACATCTATAATACCAGAACATATAGGTTTTACTACTACAGCCACACCCATTTTTATTGTGAAGCAGTTCTTGCATTTTGGTGTAAGACGGTAGATGCCAGATATCCTAAATTTGAGACCATCTAAGTCTTTGATAGTGCCAACACATCCTCAATTGGCTTTGTAAAAGACTAATGACAAAAAAATCTGTGTTGTAAGTCTTATAAAAGTCCTTTTTATTATGTAAGCCAAAATGACTCCAACATCTGCCAATTTTTATTTACTTATATATGTAGTTAGCATTACATTAAGTTGTTCTTTATGGTTCATAAAAGTCTGAAGAAAACTCTCATTCTTAAAGTGGCAAGATTCTACTTATAATTACATTAAAAAATGAATGAATTCTTTGTAATTTGTGATAATGTTGGTAAAAAAAAATTAATATTTAACAATATTTTAGCCATAAATTTCCATTTAACAAGGAGAGACTATATTTTTTAATCAAAGTGTAGAATTGATCATTTTTCGTTATTCCTTGTTCTTATAAGGAATAACGAAATAGATGGATCAGAAGCCCTGTAAATATCCCAAAGTTGTGTTATATTTGTGTAAAAATAATACACTACAATTTGCGAAGAACATAAGACAACGACCTAGACATGTCCTACTGACTTTCAGCACTATGTAAATCTAATCACATTATGTTATGTACAAATATTTAAACTGTACATGGCATTTCTTTGTACAAAATGTCTGTACAAAGAATTCTTACTATGAATGTTTAAAGAAACATGACACTATATTATACATAATTCAAATAATGTCAGTGAAACGGAAAGTGCAATTAACAATGATTATAATCATTGTGTTGATGCACCTTCTGTTGGAAGTTAATTGTTATTTTTAACTACATATTAATTGCATAATTTTGATTTTACAGCCCCATGCTATGTACATATTTTACTTATTTCGTATTTATAAATACAAATTTATTTGAACCCTACTAATAATTTTAAACTAATGACTTAAAAGATTGCTCAAGCTGTGATTTGGTAAAAATGACTAATTTCAATGAGATTTAAAAGGCTGATTCTTTTTTATTGTCTTGACCCTCTTACTCTGACCATTTATGATCGGATAAAATGCATGCTCATTTGTTTCTTTAATCTTATAATAAAAAAAAGGTCAATCATCAATCAATTTATACATGTATAATTATTTTCAATTTCAGCATCCATTTATAGTTGAATTAGTATATGCTTTCCAAACTGGTGGTAAACTATATCTAATATTAGAATATTTAAGTGGTGGAGAGTTATTTATGCATCTTGAAAGAGAAGGAATATTTCTTGAAGATACAGCTTGGTGAGTATTAAAATATGTAATGTTGATGAAGAAAGATACTGAAATAATTAGAATTTAATCTACTAGGGTTAATTTCATAAAATTTTGTTATGGCAACTATTTACAAAGCCATATTATTTATTTGCCAACATTTCATAGCTCGTGTGTGCATTATGTAGGAAAACCTTTGTATATTTCATTTCCTGGTGATTGTTTTTCATAACTTTATTAACTGATTACCTTGAAACACTTGATTGGAATCCTTTTATATATGCCATTGGTGAAAACAGATTTTTCTCCAAAACTATTTGCATACTGCATACTAGTTTAATGTAGTTAATTATTGAATGTGTTTTTAAACAACAAGCAAGACCTCCAGCAAAGCTTCACGATTGCTAATGAACAAGCATATCAACAATGATTCATGATGGAACATGTCTACACTGCATTCTTTAGATTAATGACATCTAGTAGCCATACATTATCAACCGGTAGGTGTTGCTAAATCAGTTTAGATTTACATAAGTTGTATGCGAGGCTATGCTGGCTTCATCTATCTTTAACTACTTTTTTATTACAACTTCAAAATTTATATTTGTGACATTAACACAAATTTGTGACATTAACAAAATTACGTGCTTTTTCCTGCGATTCTACCTGCTTGGGTTATGTAACACAGTAAAATGTATCTGACGTGTCAATCGTGGCCATAAATTATCGGTGTGCCATATTTCACCCAAATGCAATTAGTGATTTTTGCCCAAAAGAATCCCAAAAAACACACATCCTCACTAACTTTCGTATTTATAATAATAGGTTGGGGCAAAAGTATTTTGTATTTTTCATACAAAGGAGAATATTTTTTTTAAGGTATAATTTTTTATTTATTTATAATATGTATGTGCCGTTTTGATCGATGACTCGTTGCCATCTTGTGGGTAGTGCCATGATCCCATTCCTGTAGAAATTTTGAGATTTTTGATTCAGAGAATCTGTTCACAGTGTTCTTTTGAGGTTAGTTTTATGCTTCCTAAAGAGTTCTGCAATGACCGAAATAGGTTGAAATCTGATGAAGCAAGGTCAGGGCTATACGGAGGATGCATCAACACATCCCAGCCAAGCTCTCTCAATTTTTGCTGTGTAGCTAAAGATGAGTGCGGTCATGGTGCAACATCACGCCATCAATATTCAACAGCTCCGGCCGGTTTTTCTCAATCAGCTTTTTTAAATCAAAGGGGCAGATCAGAGGCCAAAACTCATAGTAGACGATTCCTTTCCAAACCCACCATACACATAGCATCACTTTTTTCCGAGTCAGGCCGGGCTTTGCCACGGTCTGTGGAGCTTGACCATGCTTCGACCATGATCTTTTTCGCACATTCTTATCGCAAGTCACCCATTTTTCATCACCCGTAATCAACTCTTTAAGAAATGGTTCGGAATTGTTACGTTTCAATAAAAATAATCGCAAATGGAAACACGTTGCATTAGGTTTTCTCAGTGTGATCATGTTGTACCCAAATGTCAAGTTTTTTTTCTTGTACCCAGACTTTCGTAAATGACGTAACACTGTTTGTGATCAACATCTAGGTCTTCAGCAATGTCGTAGTTACTAATATCTGGAACTTGCTCTACTTTCTTAAAGGTGGCACTAATTTTATCTGTGACAGGGCGTCCAGAACGAACCTCATCTTTCACACTAAAATTTCCAGAAACGTTTTAACCACATTTGTGCTACTCTTATTGATACCGCATTAGGTCCGTAAACCGCACAAATTTTATTCGCGGCGTTTGTCGCATTTTGACCTTTTTTGTAATAAAACTTTAAAATGCACCGAATTTCTTCATCACGTGCGTTCAGTTTGTTTTCTTAAAAAATGGCGGGAACTAGTTTTTTTTTTAATTTATTGCATCTTCAGAATGTCAACATTTAATGGTTTTAAAACCAGCCAATTATATTCAGTACAGCCAAAGAGGTTTCATTAATAATAATACCATGAAAATACGAAAATACTTTTGCCCCGACCTAATATTAGCAAGATTACTGTCCATTTATCCTATTACTGTCTAAGTAATAGGTTAAATGTATTATTTCATTTTTGATTCATGACAAATATAAATAACTTATTTGGCTGGTAGAACATAAGTTTTTTTTTTGTGTATATTAGGATCTATTGTTAATTACATGTTCTTGTAAAATAATGAATATTAATTTGAAATTGAATAACAATTAACCAAATACTATACTATGTTTTCTAATATTGTGTATATTTTTTTATTTTCAGCTTTTATTTATCTGAAATTATTTTGGCATTAGAACATTTACACAGTCTAGGTATAATATATCGCGATTTGAAACCAGAAAATGTCCTTCTGGACGCTCAGGGGCATGTGAAACTCACCGATTTTGGCTTGTGCAAAGAACACATACAAGAAGGCATTGTTACACATACATTCTGTGGTACAATCGAATATATGTAAGTGACATATAATTTTTATAAAATACAGTTATATATTATTTATTTCACAATAATTCTAATTTCATCCATAACTAATATACAGGGTGTAAATGACAGCGTACCGAAAACTTAAATGGTAGATTTGCGTCACTAAATAAACAAAAAATAACTCAACAATTTTCCTCGGAAATTATTGGTTCCCGAGTTGGTCATTTTAAGCGCGCAATCTATTGTGAACAACGCGCGAGGTCATTGACTGAACGTCGAACAGGTAATAGCGAATTCATTACATTATTTTAACCTATTGCTGGTTTTCGTGAAATCAATAATATGAGTGTTTTTTTAATATTCATGTTGCATTGTGCAGTAGTATTGAAATACTACCAAAATCTGTAA
>DWNE01007015.1:0-12581 GCA_018249875.1 Cecropterus toxeus | reverse complement strand
GGTCTGGGTGTTGGTGTATTCGTCTTTGTGTGTCCATGGCACCCACGACACAGAAGAAAATCCTGCTGTGGGGCTTTAAGTGTAGAAAGCGTTTAAAGCGTTTATTATAAAATTATAATTTCTATACTAAAATATTCCTTTTGATATAGGGTATATATAGGGTACTCAGTTAAGCTGTTCTTATTTTTAAATTTATTTTTTGTTTGTTTTTTGTAGTATTTGTTTAACAATGGTCGTGTTTATCTACGTAAGCAATTATGGTACAGAGGGGAATACGTTCCAGATCTCGTTCCGAGTTGATTATTAACAATAATGCTTTAAGTACAAGTGGATATATTGTAGAAACCCTTGAAAGTCATATAAAACCCTAGTAGGAGTTTATGCCCCTTACACAATTTCTTCAATAAATAATTCACGACCACACGTCCTTAGGTGCCCTTCCTTCGTAGTGTTATGTGTCCAGCCACAAAATTGTCGAAATGTGTGACTGTAGTAAAAGGACTATTGCCATTAAAAAGCGGCCCGCGTTCTCGATAAAACAGTATTGGGTTAACGATACAAATATACGAAGGACTAACACGTTTCATAGATTGCATAATGAAGGAGATGCGATCTTTTATACACCACATTCTTTAAGCTTCTTTGTCTTTTTGTAACTTAATACAATATTGTATGACAAAACGTTGTTTGAGATCATGATGCGTGACAAATACCACAAAAATGACCTCACTCTTCTAGCTGAGAAAGCAGATTGACAAGCCGCAACTTGTTCCAATTTTCCACAGATCTCAATAAATCAGGCTATTGAATATATTCATTTAAATGGACATAAATAAATACAGCAGGTCCTGATACAAAAATACGTTCACCGTATTTTTATCACACCTCGTATAATGTGAGATTAAGTAATTGTGCTAATGTAGCATTTACTATTCCATGCATATAATCATAACATAAACAGCGTTGTTATAAATTAAAAGAATTCTAAAGGAAAATTCTAGAATAAATACATATCAACGAAATTTTATAAAATATAATGAAGAGTAAGTGAAGCACACCAGCCATAAAGTCATGCCATGATTAATAGTGACCGATTATTTCAAACACAATCAATTAAGTATCTAGAACAATGCATGAACAAGCATGAACAACAATCAACAATGCCGAAGATTTTCACAATTTGAACTGAACTGAAATTTCACATCGTAAATAATATTACAAAAATCAAATATATGTATTGCAGTTTTAATAAGTATAATGCCTGAAAATATACAATAGTAAATGTTTGGAATTGAGTTTTCATAAGCTGTTTTGTTGTACGCTACAAAACCAAATACTGAAGAGAGCTACGCTGTTGAATCGAGCTCTGCTTCTTTCTATATATACATGTAATAATGAAACGTGGTTGATGGACTTAATCGACTCTCAAATTCGCGTGTTGCTTACACTATTTTTCTGCGGGAATGGTATTAATTTTTATACGTAGATTACTAGACTACTAAGGAATCGTGATTTGACATATCTATAATTTCGCTTGCAATCTCACGATATACTTAGGTAACGAGGCATACAATAATAAAAGCTAAATCCTGATATTAATGATAGAACAACTTGTGAACAACGAAAAGTTCAAGCTGGAGTGTCATTTTACATGCTAGCTCTACATCGGTTTTTGACACAAATGTATCCTTTTTTCGAAATTTCAGTCTTAAACTATTTCAATGCGCTCTAAAAAGTACACTTTGGATAGTTTTGATGAATTATAATTTATTTTACAGTATAGCCTACAGACAAATAAAAGAGCTTTGTATGATTCACCGAACAGTTCTAAATTCTAAATTTTACCTTGAAAATACAGGTCTATCCAGAAGATCCATGAATTGAAATATTTGTGCTCTAACTACATGGCCTTTATATTTTATTATCTTATTTATATATAAAAAAAAAAAAAAAAAACAAAAAGCATTGTAAAATCTGGCTCTCCTCTAAAGTCACCTTTTTTGTGTAGCGATAGCCTTTTTTTATAGACCGGAAGTAGCAAACGAGCAACCAGTCCAATCGATAGTACGTGGCAATTGCCGTCCATGGATATCTGTGATCAACCCCAGAGAATATCAGTCTTACTTAAAGTTGGCCGCAGATTTGTGTTCCCAATCTGTAGCCAGGCAATTATCGTATGACAGCCGTAAAAATATCATACTTTGCATCAAATTATCGTACAAGTACAATAATAACACTACATTGCTACCAGGAACGCTTCCTCAAAATATTTTACACCCATAACAGACAATGTAAATAATCGTACAATTAAAATGTGCTATCGTTCTTCGTCCATTAATATATGAAATTTACAGCTTTCGAGTTTTTTTATTAGCTGATATCAATTAACTACAGCGAAGAAAAAATTGCTAGCTGTTAAAAATGATATATGTTTATTTAAAATGAATATTAAAATTTAATAAAACTAGAAAAAACTGTTTTTATGCTTTAATGTAAGGCAGCAATACTGCGGCAATTTTTTGTACTTATGCAAGGCCATAATTTATATTGTTCTGAGAAAATAAAAGGAAACTAATACGATATTTGCCTTTTGTGGTTAAATCAAAATTATGTTCTAATTTTATAATTTTCTAGACAAAATTTTGGAATTGATCTAATTTGTTTTCATTGTCCGAGATATGGGTATAATATATTGTCGTAGGAACATAAAAAAAGTTATAGTTTTTACCAGGTAAAGTCATGATATGACCTGGAAATAGTTAAATAAATATACATCTTATTAAAAAAAATATACATTCTAACTGGCAATTGGTAAGTTCTCTCGTAGTTTTATAATAAAAAAAAACATATACTTCAATTATAAAATTTAATAAGATTCAGCGCCTACAGTTTCTGTACCAGTAATTCTTACGAAATGTAGAGTCAACATAACTGCGACGCACAATACGCTACAAATCAAACTTGATAATCTCTACACGACATATTTACTATTAAATTTATTCAGGCGCTATTATATTTCTTGTACGACTTATCGCTGAACGTAACTTAAAAAACAAACTAATTAGTAGAATTACAAGAATTGCAAACATATTTAATTTTTACATTTAATGTTGTCGTTTATTTATGTTAATCGTGGCATTGCTGTTAATCTTATTACGTCTGATTACATTTTTTAATTAATAATATTTTTTATACTGCTCCTTAATATTTTTGTTTTCTACCTTGAGGAAGCGCGGTAGATAGCAGTTAAGCGATAAGACTCCGTATAGCATAATTATGAGTTTGTTTTTTGCTAATTATTGTTTTATTATATGTATGTAGAACTAATTTATGTTATGGATACAACTCTTATCAAAGTGATAAGACTTTAAGTCGCTGATTTTTGCAAAAATAATAATTTAAATCTTTGCATAGGTAGGTACTATGTAGTATCACAGATACGGATTACAGGTACGGGTGGATAGATATATGTAAATACCTCAATATAAAGATGATTCTTTTTATATTTCAGAATTAAATGTTAGAATTAAATTGTAGCTTTAAGCTATATTTAGCGTTCCGTTAAGAGGTGTGTATGTGAGATGTCTAACATATGTTTAGAGGAGTTTTTTTTAGTGATAGAAACAGTGTATTTCGACCGAGGACGTACCTTTTTCTAGCGTGACCTAGACCTACCATTTCCAATGTTTCGGTGGAAGGGTGTGGTTGCCGGCTTACTAATAAATGAGGCGACCATCTCAGTCCTCGGGAGTAGCAATGCATTTGTGATCGACTTCAGATAGAACCCTGTGCCAAATGAAGTTGCTTTATGAACTTGCTTATGTCCGTGGGCGTTATTAGCTACTTACCATCTGATGGACTGCATGCTCGTTTGTTAGCTTAGTCTTTAGGAGTGGCTAAGCTTATACTCCTCTAAATTCATATCCCTCTTTTATATGGATTTGGATACAGATGTACATGGGCGGCAGTGAAAAACTGAGTAGGTACTTAGTCTCAGATTCTCAGGTAGATTCCGAGGTCGTGGCTTCTGCATGCGTGAGGTCACTGCAGGCGTGAGGAACCTTTGAAGATACCAACTCGCTGTGTTTTTGTTTGAAGAGTGTGGTAAGGGAGACATACTTGTTCGAAGCGCTCTAACTCGATCCTCAAGGTGTAACAATGCATCTTATCTAGAGTTGATTACAGATTTCTCGGGGTTGCATTGGCTACTTACCAGATGAACTGCAAGCTCGTATGCTACTACAATATAATAAAAGAACTAAGTACATATTTGTAATTTAATACTTTAATTACAAACAATTAAATGTCATTATAGCGCACATACTCGTAGATCGCAAGTCTAAAAACGGTAAAATTCTATGTGAATTATTATCATGGTGGAATACTTGCTTACTACTACAATATAAAAAATGTAATCAACCACAGTTACAAATGCTACCTCTATAGACTAAGTTGGAACGTCGTATTGTATTTACTCGTTTTTAGTTTTTCGAGCGTATGTATGTATATAATTATGTATGCATGTATGTCAGTATGTATGTGCATTTCTTTGGCACACACTACAGCTTAAATGGCTGGATGTATTATGATTCATGACATATCATTAGAATCATCTTAGTTTGCAGAGTGACATAGGCTATATAATTTAAAAAATAGTGCCTACAAATAGGGGAAAAAGAGGGGGGGAGGGACCAATTTATATTATCGCGACAATATGGGTATCAAATTAAAGCTAATAAATAGACCATTCTTAAATATATATGTATATAATGTAATAATTTTACTTGACTATTTTTTCGAAAATCATATAATCGTTAAATTAGATATATCAGTATGAAAAAAAATTCGTTCCACGCCGTCGGGTTTTTGTTTTACTATTTCTAAGTTATTATCTTACTTCATTATTAAGTATCTCTTTCTACTGCTTCAGTTTGGAAGACATCAGTGCCAGGCACTGTAGTCGTAAGACAAATTTATGCCTTAGTTAAATTGCGAAGATTTCTAACCCTTTTAAAACTTCATTGCACCCTTACACTGTCCACACTGCTCCATATTTATATCCGCTTGAACATAAACTTGTACCAAATCACTACACAGTTATCCAATTTACATACACTTACTGTTGCATGTGACAGCATTTATATATAAGTTAATTCGACTTCCTGCACTTGTTTAAATGCACAACATACATACATGACATATATGAGTGTAACTAATAAAAAGTAAAGGCGGAACTTTAGGCGGAACGGTTTTCAACTAGCATGATTAAATTTGTGTTTACATATTTACCTGTCAATTAATATTGAAAGTATAACATTAATCAATGACTGTTTAAAGAATTTACTCGAGTACTTAAGAGAACGTTCCCTATTGGTAATAAATTCCAGTTAATAAGTCATAAAAAAATATGAAGGGCAAAAAGAATTATCGTGACAAATATAATCAATGCCGATGACTTCAGGCTAAGTCTTAATTAGTGTCCTAGTTAATTGTATTGATGTTACGGTAACAAGTAATTAAAATTAGACTTCGATTATTTCTTGGAAGTAAGATGATTATTATTTTTTAACGTGAGTAATGATCGTCTGATCAGCTTTAATCGGTCACAATTTATATTCCGTTCACAATTTGATAGCGACGTGGACCATTCGCCTCAGGGCCTCAAATCTATGAATACATTATAAGCATCATTTTAATTAAATAGTTATCTAATAATACATACTAGTAATCATTACAGTGTGGGTTAAGTAGTTTATGACGACAGGCCACGTGTCACTCTAAAGCCTATTAGAATCTCTACATAAAAAAATGTAGATGTAGATCCCATTGTGGATCGACTCGATAACCTAACGTAACTTAACCTACTATTAAGCGCTCAATTTCTGATTCGAACAGAAACAAAGATCTAACCTAGGTATTCATTCGAGGCATTCTAACCTAATCCTCAGGAGTAACAAGGCGGCCAAAGAAGACTTGAATCTTTTGTGGTGTTCATTACAGATGTCTATGAGTTGACAGCGGTAACTTATCATCAGGTGGACTGCCTACTCGTTGTTTTCAATTTTAGGAATGAATATATAATTTTCACAATACTCAAGCAAAGATCGAACTTTTATGGACCATCTTTCCTTCGTTTGATATTCGTCTTCAAATAAATTTATCTTATGCAGAAAACATGACAACGGTGTGCTAGTGCGACTGTATTGTTCAGTGATTTTTTTTAACTTTTGAGAAACATTGTTAATTGTTAACCAATTCAGCTTATAATGTTATTTCTATAGCAATTAAGGTAAACTTATTGTGTACAAGATGCCAGATAAACACGAGAAGCTGCGTGAGAAAATTATAGAGCTAGGCTTGCTAGGAAGGTCGTCAATAACAACGTCGCCACGCTCACAAATTCCCAAATTCATGGACATGTAATTATTTGTGAACAGTTATCAAAGTTATAGCTTAACAATATACAACCTCTGTGTACAACAATGGACAGTATGTATGACCTAATTGTTACAAACTTGACAAAAATAATGTCAAAAAAGAATGAAGTACCTAAAAATGTTTCGAGTAAAGACTACTGATGCTAAACCAGCCTCTCTCTAGGCTTTCTACATTTCAAAATATTATAAAATTAAATTAAAAATGGGATTAAATTAAAAATGGAATATATTATTGTTATAAATATAAATTTAAAATGGAATTCCTATTAATGCTTGTAAATATGTGATATCATTTAATTCTTTGTAATTCTCGTTGATACAGTCACTTAAACACTTGCTAGTTTTTTCTCTTACTAGTCAAACTATTTACTTATATTTGTTTAAGGAGCTATTGAAACACTTAGGTGTGTATTTAAATGAAAATGAAAATACATAATCATGATGGAATGTCAACTGTTTAAATGGTTTGTATAAAGCTAGACAAAAAATACGTTTTTTAATAATGTCACATGCTTATTCGCATGATTATAAACTGGTTTTTAATATTAATTTTGAGTCAATTGATTAGGCTAATATTAAAAATAGCTAAATCGATGTTAATGAGAGTATTATGAGAATAAGAATGAGAATATTGGAATCACTAGATTTAAAACCTGTGATGCCTTTACCAGCTGGTAGAAACAGTGTAGTTCAACCAGGGAGATACCTACGCCACACCTAGGTATTTCTAGCGTAAAGCAGTACGTACTTGCGTTCCGCTGGAAGGATGTGGTCACTGGCTTACTTGTATTTGAGGCGGTCAACTTGGTCCTCGCGAGTAGCAACGCATCTGTCGACTCGATCGACTTCTATACAGACCGTATACTCGTTTTGCCATTTCAGTCAAATATAAAAATATATTGTATTAATAGCAATAATTATAATAATAGATACACAAGAAAAATCAAACATACCTACTCCTTCCTCAGTAATTGGACTATCCAACACAAAAATACTTTTTTTTAATAAGAATCGATATTTCCTGAGTTCAACTCAAACTCAAACAAACTCTACAGCTTTATAACATTAGTATCGATATTCCAGCATTAATAAAATGCATTGAATATTAGGTATTGCGCATAACGTTGCAGCTGTGGTGCTCTAACGATATGGTAATATACCATTTCGTTTAGAATGCACGGAACAACAACTCTTAGCCCGGCGTTACATGCGTTCTAATCTCGGACATAGTTGCACAATTTTCAACGTTCCTTGGCACGCCCTGACATTGAAGTATATTCAAAGGCCTCAATACCCAGTTTATTCCTTTCATACTAATGTTAAAAGAAACAATGTTAAATGTTACATAATATTATGTAATACTAGTGAACTTGGGTAAACGTTGACCTACCACAAAATCTCCGCGCCACCTTCCGGCTCACAAGTGCGGGTCCAATCTTTCAAGTTAGAACAAAACACAAAAAAATGTCTCAAAGTTGTTTAAAAATTTATTAAAAATTTGAAATGTTAAAAATATATACTAACTCGCAAAAACATATCGACTAAGCATATAAATATTCGTTTGATTTTGATAATTTGGTTATACACGCCACTTATAGTAGGATTTTACAATTTAGAAACCTAAGCTCCTCGCTTAGGTTTCAACAGTTTCCTACATTTTATGGCGATCGAATTAATGTTGCATTGATGCATTAACTGATATAAATTGTATAACCTTAAAGGTACAGGAATAAATTATCAGAGTTTAAAAATTGTAATATTTTCTAAATAACTTATGCATGTATCTCATAAAGCGTTCACGCATTCACGCGTTCACAGCGTCCTGCAAATGACATGTAGCGACCACATGAGGAACATAACCTGTTTTTGTACCAAAGTAAATAAACGCCGAAGTATGTTTATCATTTGTCATGTTTAAAACAAGTTTTACATTTTAAGCGTGATATTTGACAATATAATTTACTAAAATTAAGAAGAGCAATAAGTAAGAACAAATATTAAATATAAATCTGAAGCAACTTTACAATACTTATTTCATTCACTATGTCCGAAGTATTTATCGCCTATTTGCTGTAATGCTTAATTAATGCGTATTCTCAAGGTTATCTATAAATAAGACTTAAGTTTAATTACTACTCAAAAATGTCATTTTGACTAATTTAATTTTAGTCATAATTAATGTAATACCTAGATAATAGCCTAAGATGTTACATATAGATTGACATGAGCGCATAGATATTAAGATGTAGGATCTTGGCTATAAATAAACGCGATTGCAGTATATGTTTATGGTCATATTAAATAAGTCCCTCGTAATATGTAAAGCAAAAATAGAACAAAAAGAAACAGACGGAAATAAAGCAAGATTATAGATAACATGCCTTAATTTGCTTTATTTCCGGCGGTTTGAAGGATTACAAGTTTTCACTGCTTATAGATTTAGGAGCTGAGAGAGCGAAGAGAGAAGGGTGAAAAGGCCAGTGAAGGATTTCTTGCAAAGAATAACTTAGGGGAGTAAAAAGTTAATCTACCCGTAATATAAGTATAAAATATGTCCAACGTGCAATAGACACCAGTCCGATAGGCCGGCGATTCTGGTATCATGAATTGGCAGTAGGTACCTGAGCATAGGTCAGTTGCTGATAGAGCATTTTATTGTTCAGGAGACTGCGTTAATAAAATAATAAAAGGTGCTGACTAACTATTCGTAACATTAAACGAAGGACATATTCAAGCTCAAGATGATTCACGCTCACACACAAAATGCTGTAAGAGGTCTCCCAAATATGGACACCGGAGCTAGCAAACTATTTTATCGAGCGATATATTATTTTTAAGGTCTTTTATTTTTAGAAAGGCTCACTTAATTTACCCTATGATCAGATATTAGCAATGCTAACTAATTACGTTATATTTCTTTGTTAATTTTTTTCACCCTTTTTAGTGATGTACGTATGCTTATATGTATACTAATATAGTATCGCAGATTTAGCCTTGTACATACATATATACTCGAAAACATAAAATCAAACATACACTGTGATTTAACCTTCGATATGTAAAATTTAATCAAAACCTAAGCCTAAGCCACTTTTATAAATTGTATAATGGTAAATAAAGATTAGGTCTGAATTTATATGAACTAGGCGCACCCTCTTAGTTTTATATTTTCTTTTATGTTCCAACATAACCTAATCCACCGCATATAAAACGCATGAGTAATATCACTACATATCTATAAGCAACAAATGGCCTACAAATGGGATGCTTTTGGTGGAATACGCTTTATTTGGTCTTGGTTAAATTTTCATGAACTTAATATTATCTTTTACGAACGTTTAGTGCTGAAGTGAATCTATCCTTGCATAATCAATGATTTGTCTAAATATAAGTACGCATATGTTTTCAACTTTATTGTTAAGATACTTTATTGTTTTATGCAATTGAGAGCATATTGTTAATAACTAAGGCCATTTCGTTTAGGAAGTCAGACGAATGGTTCCTTTTATTACGTACCGTGTTTTACCGAAGGCCTTTCCTCCAATCACGATATATTATTTAGATTCATATTAGACTTTGGTTAGGTTATTTAAACTATATTGAATATAATAATCCTCGTGATTGTTTTAGCTACCAACGCACAATCAAACAAACAGACTGATATTCATAAATATCGGAAACATTAAGTACTCATACTTTGGTCCTCACTAAGACTTACCTATGTAAAATAATGCATATTAGCTTGTATATAGGGTATATTATATTTAAATCCATCCATAAAAAAGGAAGGTGATCTAAAACACTAAACCTTGAATGTTTTTTTATAAAAAGGTTCTTTGTATAGTGGAAGTAAGCACTGAGAAAGGAATTTTGGAATTTCTGACCTTAAAGAGGGTTGAAAGTTTGTTTAGATATCTGTCGTTTATGAAGCTAGAACATTGAAATTCGTATGACTTTATGGTCAACAATAATAAGACGTCTATTTCGCTGTTTTGTCAAATCAACCCCTAAGAGAATGAAATAAGAGATTAATGGGTTTTTTATCAGAAGATTTTAAAGCTAGCAATATCAAAATATTGAAAGACCTTTTATACCGTTTTTCAAAAATCATCCCCTAAGAGGGAAATATAAAGGATAAAAAGATTTTGAAAATCCGCTCACAATGAAATTATGTCTATTATAATAGAGCTTTCTGGTATAATAAAAAAAAAAAACAATTTGGCTGTTTTTGAAGAAAAAATCCTAAGAGACTGAATGAGGTAGATATTAAAGATTTAAAATCTGGTGATGTTGAAAGAAGCACCACAAAAATATGTAATTGTAAATTTAATATTTTGGTCTTCTCTTAATGGATTTCGTACGTCTCACCTCTTAGGAGACAAAAAAGTTTTCCAAAGGAGAACCATTCTGAAAGCCCCATATATAAAATTGGAATTTTAATAATTTTAGCTATAAATGAGAAGTAACATTTTTTGTAACTTCTGTAACATAGGTATATAATTTATTATTTAATATTCACGTTTAAAGCCGCGGGCGGTAACTAGTTTATTAATATTAAGTCTAGTTGACCTTCGGTTTTGTGACTCGATCTTAAGATTTACAATACAGTTAATTGAAGTAGTAGATATAATAATAGTTACTTAATATTAATTAGCTACTTTTTGTAACAATTGATTGATCAGCCTCAAAATAATCTGTTTTCAAGATTTTTGTATTTGGCTAGACATATCGTTTTTAAATAATCAATACTAGTAAGAAGTTACTGGAATTCTATGATGAGTGAGTATGAGAGATTTTTTCACATAACTGGTGCGTATTTTTAATTTCTCGAAGAAAAGTTTCATTAAATTAGTACTATTAAGTAGATTTTTTTTGTAATAATCGTAATTGTAATAAGTTTAATTAGAAAAATATTAGTTTTCGGGCATCTCCTTTCAATTTTAAGTTTAGAATAATATTAGTACTTATGATAATTTTAGTTTACAATATTATTACAATAACGTAGATGGTTTTATTGCATAGGAACTATGATCACTGTTTTCCCGGCAAGGTTTTATGCAAGTACCCTCTAATCATGTGCCTACATATTAATATGTAAATCTTACAACTATTAACTTTAATTATTTACAAGAGCCAATCAATAACCTCTTATTGCTACTCCTTTATTACGTAGATATTTATGGTATGTATCTATGGATTATAGTACATAAGTAGGTATATTCTAAGTAATGTTTATAAAAATATGTTAGATTTATTTTGTTGTGCAAACTTCATTACTATAAAGCAGAAGGTAAGCTGTAATTTATATAAATTCATTAAGTATATACCTATATATTAAATTTGCGATATACCGTAAATCACAGGCCATAGGCACTTAATTGAAAATATATGTAGCCCGTAATACATATACGTGTAATGTGTGTAATAATAATATTGGGCTAACACGAATATGAGTTAAGTTTCTTTCGATCCATTTAATAAAAGACTTAATTAAAATAACTTTCTTGGATGATCTACCTCTACGACGATGGTCGCCTTGACATTGGCTATTGTGGTAGCAATGTTAACTGCCAGGTCAAATTTTAACGTGTTTTCCTTCACGTGAAGTCGATAGCCGTCAACCCAACAGCGGTCATTTCTAGTCGCCCGAGGCGGATGTTAGATTTGTCGCTGTGAGAATACGTCGGCGAAACAAAAAAAACTGTCTTCTTATTGAAAATATTAGCTACGCAATAAGAAAAATAGTATTAGGGTTATAACTTATAAAAAAAAATACATTTCACGAAATTAACAACGAAGCAACGATTATTATTCATTTATTTGCTACATGTAATCTCTCCTAAAATCCCACTTCGGACTCAAATCGACCGTTTATTACAGATATTCTCCGTTCAAATCAATTTTTCTCTTATGACAACACAAACAACGTGTAATGATATCCATCATATTTTGCAGTTTTTTTTTTTAGTCTAATACCCGAAAGAACAGTGGCGACCACATTTAGGCAAAAGCAGCACAGGTCGCTCTCCGACCAGTACCATTAGTACGAGTTTGTCTTGTTTTTCCAGCTTGTTTCTGCCCATACATCTACATGCAGCGCCCCTAGCGGCTTGTTTCGGAACTAAAATTTACAGAGGGCATTTT
>DWNE01007014.1:0-12581 GCA_018249875.1 Cecropterus toxeus | reverse complement strand
TTTGTGTGTCCATGGCACCCACGACACAGGAGAAAATCCTAGTGTGGGGCTATGAGTGTAGAAGGCGTGTTTAAAAATTTTCTATCCAGAACATCCTATCCAGAACATCCTAAAGAAACATACCAGACAGCATCTGTATCTTCTCGGGCGGCTGTGGCTGGAAGGCCTCCGCGGAGTCGGCGCTGGGCGTGAAGCTGGCGCCGCACAGCACAGGAATCATGCTCGCGTTCACCGCCGTTACCGCGGCCACGTTGTTGCCAGATGTCAACACTGGAATATATCTTACTTCTTACTCTAGTTTTTATTTTATTATTGTTTATTCATTTTCAATGTAATGTTATTAACACCGATTATTTTTAATCTCTTATTCTTACTTATATTATAAAATCTTCTAAGGATGGCATAAAACGCAAAAAATGCTATTTCGCATTTTTTGCGTTGGTATAATATGCCAAAGTGCTTTTAAAACATCCTATTGTCTGGTAGAACGAAGTCAGTCATTCAGTTTCGTCTCATTTCGGTACAGGTCGATATTGCCTTTGTCCAGTTTGTCCGTTTTTTGTCCAATAATGTTCAGTAAAAACGGAAAATCATTGTAGTGAAAAATTGTAAAACGCACTTGTGCCCTTGTCCCACCGAGGGTGCGATATGTTTGTTGTTCTGTCACCCAAGAACCGATTACGCAAAAAATTGGTTGTTTATGACTTGGCTTGGGATACTCAGCTTCAGTTACGTTTAAAACTAAAGAAGCAAGCGAAAACGCGGGAATAAGCTAGTTATCAGTACATCCATATATATAATAAAATTTAAAGTTTCGCGTGTCTATACATCGATTACAATGTTTGAAAATGTTTGGAAGACTGAGAAATAGCAATGATTTTTTTATGAGCGTCTGTTTGTCTTTGTGTTTCAAATAATATCAAACCAAAGTTATTAAATTTAATTTAAAGTATTAGAAAAATAACTATTCATAAAATCCATCAACAAAAGTTATTAAAATTTAAATATATTTTTCATTTTCTAAAAATTTACAACATCACTGCGTACTGTTCATGTTTTAATATATTATTGTAATAATTTTAGCAGTAAAAAGTAATCACTATCTACTAGAGTGAATTCCTACCTTTAATACCACAGTTTTGGAAATAATTACCGCATATACCTACGTAAAATACACATTCATTCATGTTCACAGGACGTCATTAAAAGTACCTAACAATGTTTTATAGTTATGTACATGTTATTAGATAGGCAATTTTAATAAAGGTTGTTATGTTCATCACTATATACATATATAATTAAACATACATGTTCTTTAAGTAGTAATAAGCACGTTTTAATTAAAAATAACAAATTTAGAAAGATTGTTTTAAACATCTTATTCTTAAAATTACCTAAAGATGAAATAAGATTTCCCCAAACTTGATTGACTTGGAAAATCATAAAGAAAAGACCGAAGAACCGCACCAGCAGCGCATCAGCCTTTATGCCGGATATCTTGCTGTAAGCTTCTGAAACCTGAATGAAATATAAACGGTTAACATTATAATTATACATTATCTACTGCTGACTATGCCTCCACTGAAATATCTAAAATTCTAAAGGAAATTACTGATATTATTGACTCGTTGACTACTTTTAACTCTATTTTAAACTGATAAGTGTTACTTGCCGCAGATATGTAGGTACACTTGGAGCACCAGAGTGGGCCTCCACCCAGCCCAACGAAGAGCCCCGCTGGGATCATCGTGTAGAAACGCGGGTAAAGCTGCGCTGCGATGTAGGGCATGTAAGTTAGGAAGGACACCGACATCGCCCATTTTGTGCCAAGCCACCTGGAAATAGAAAAAAATACATGGACGTTTCAACTTTGGCAAAGAAACATAACAGATAACAGTGCCTATAACAACAAACAAACAAACGCTTTCTACAATCAAAGTCCCACAGTAGGATTTTCTCCTGTGTCGTGGGTGCCATGGACACACGAAGACGAATACACAAACACTCAGACCCAGAACATGAATATAAACTCATCATTCACATTTCTGTCTGGCCGGGGATCGAACCCGGGACCCACGGCGTGTCAGACCGGTATGTTGACCGCTCCGCCGCGCGGGTCGTCAAATGCCTATGTTGAGAAAACTTCGAGAGTGTGATTCCGAATGCACTGTCGCAATCTCTTAATGACTTGCTGTAAGCCGCCACACAACCATTAACTTAATTATTAACCATCAACCAACCCATCAGATGACAAGCAGTAATTGCCGTTAATGGTTAGCGCTACAAACTTCTGAAATTTGTCAAATTTCGCTACGATTTGTAGCTAATTTCGTAACCTTATGAAAATTGACAAATAGATTAGCGCCAAACAAAAAATGCCTCAAGCAAATGTTTCTTGGCATTGATTTAAGAACTCTACCTTATACTACGCATGAAGTTTTATCATTTTTAGAACATCTTTATAACATTTAAAAATTGCTCTTTAAATAGTGAGAACGATGGTTTAATCCAATTTACTTTTGGAACTTTATGTTTGAAGAAAGTAAAATAATATTAAAACCTACAGATTATTTAATTTATTCGAAAATGTTTAAGACCAAACCTGGCAAAATTAAAGTACGTTAAGTAAATAGTTTTTTTACAGTTTTTGTCACTGCACAATACAATAGTTGAAGGTTAAACATAATTATTAATACAAATGTAGTTTCAATTACAAGAGACTCAAACTCGAATGATTTAATTGTTATAATATTTTGCATAAAAACTAAATACAAACATTTTCCTTAATATAAGGTTAGCTTTGAGATGTTTTTTGTCGTCGATTACTTTAAATCTAATTTAATTCTCGAACTAAAATAAAGAATATAACAAAATAGTAACAATAGGAGGTATGTATGTATTTGTGTATATGTTCATAAATAGATTGTTAGTATCGTAGGCAATTTAAATACTTGAAACTACTTCCAATAACGTTCATTATCAGTGTAGCGAATTAGAAAATGACGATTTTGTGCTGGAAAAGAACAATATAAATCTTAAGTCCCTTTATTAACCGCGGACTATAAAAAAATACCCAAAATGCGAGCTCAATTATGGAGCTATTATGAGATAAAATAAAGTTTAATTACAGTCAAGATGGGTATATTTGAATTTCTTTATAATTAACATATTTCTTGGTTTTTCAGAATAAGAGTTAATTCTTATCCATAATATTTATGTTATCAAAATTCAAGGATTTTTGATTTCCGAAATAGTTCCCTTCAAAACCATCATTATAGATCATCAGCATCATTTAAGATAACTTTGAATGCTTTCTAAAACCCAATTGTCCTTTTTTTTCTACATACTCGGAAATAGAGTTAAAAATTTAAAATTTCTATATAAAAGGACACTGAATATTCAAAAAAGCATAGGTAAGAAGGTTATTATGTTGTTATTATGTTTAAAAAAACTGAGAATATCATTCAAAATTACCTAGCTTGACGTTATATCATTAGGTATATAATTCACTAGCTGTGCCACGCAGTTTCACCCGCGTTTTTTATAGACCAATTTATTAAAAAACAAACATAGCGTGATGTTATATAGCTTAAAGCCTTCCACGATAAATTTACTATTCAACACAAAAATAATCTTTCAATTCGAACCAGTATTTCCTGAGATTAGCGCGTTCAACCAAACAAACTCTACTGCTTTATAATATTAGCATAGATTTAAATTGTTTTATTTCCCACATAATGTAAATTTCCCATTATTTCCCCTTTATTCTTATTGTGCATTATATAAAATCTAGAAGGCCTGGATAAAAGAGCCAATAATAACTCTCCTCCCCCATTGCGCATTGGACTGGTTGAGTGTGCCTCTTATTTACAAAGAGACGTGTCCAATAAGAAGCCCATATAAGGGATTGCAGCTATTTATCATCACTCATCCATCTATCCATCAACCCTTTGATATCCACTGCTGGACATGTGCCTCCCCTTATAAGGATTTTCGCCAATAACCACGTGAACGCAGTAGGTGGTAATATTACATATACACATGTAGACGCTGCTACCCAACTGCATTTAGTCCCTCAGTCGCCTTCTAATATACCCATGGGAAGTGAGGGAGTGATGCTATTAAAGACCGTTGACATTGACAAAACTCACTTGATGACAATCACAGGTAGAAATACGTTGGAGATGATGAGACCAGCGTAGACCGCCGCCAGTGAGGCTGTTCCAAGCCCAGCCTCTGCATTTATTGAGCTCTGCAGGTTAGCCGCTCCCTGTTAATAGATTTTACGTGCTAAGATTATAGTAAAGATTGTTTTTAACCTGATTATTGTAACCAACCATACGAGCATGGTCCGACTGGTTGGTATCACCACTAACCACCTTTTGCTAACTAGCAGTTCTTGAATTTCGGTGAAAGGGTGAGACTGCCGGCCCATACTTATAGTACTTATGTAAGAACTATTTAACTTTTCGAAGTAGCAACACATATGTGATTGATTTGAGAGATCACCCGTTCTATATGAAGTTTCTTACACATGTTAAGGGGCGGCAGTAACCACTTACTATCAGGATGTCTGCAGGTTCGTTTGCTATTACAGCCATATATACACAGAAATAGGCAGAAACTACTATAAAATTGCTATAGAAGTCAGTTTCAGATGCTTAACACAATTCATTACGAAAAAATTTAAAGCCCGTTCCTAATGGTTGACTACATAGAAACATCGATGTTATAAGGCAGAAATTAGTTTGCAGGTAGTGCTTGCCGATTCGAACCTCAACCGTTCTACCACCTTCTAATTAATGCCACTAAATGGCATTAGATTTTACTATGCCAGACAGAAATATGAACGCTGAGTTTAGATTTCTGTTCTGGGTCTGGGTGTTTGTGTATTCATGTGTGTGTGTCCATGGCACCCACGACACAGGAGAAAATCCCAATGTGGGGCTATGAGTGTAGAAAGCGTGTGTTAGTGTGTGTGTGTATGTCGCCCACAACCAAAACAAAAATCTGAATTCATCATTTAGATATATATCCGCCCCACTAGTGGTAATAAAAAATCCTAACTTTATACTCTATATATAATATACAAATACTACTCTGGTTAGGTATGTGCCACTTAACGCCTGTAACGTTCAAAAAGGCCAGCAGTCGTAACGTTCAGCATCCTCCGTATCGTTCAAAAAAGGCCCCGTGGCCCTCGCAAGCGATCGCTCAATGTCATAGATGACGTCACAAATGCGAAAAAAACACTTTGCACCTTTTATGCCCACGTTATAGTAGTGGGAATAAAGGGCATATATATATCTATAACTTTCGCATAGGTACCACACCCGCGTCGTTTTCATCTTAAAGAAACGGGAATTTTCGCAGTCGCAGTCGAGAACATCGCGGACGTTAAGTGGAACGTACTATACATATAAATATATAATTAAAATTAGCATAAAACTCACGCTGTACGCCGTGAACTGAACCATGAACGCCAGACTGATGATCACGATGTTTTTCATGATCCGCCACGTCTCACTGGGCTTCAATATTGTATCGGTTATGTCCTTCATTGTCACTTAGTTCACTTTTTCACTAATTACTTGATTTAATTTCTCACTGAAATGCTTGAACTCTAAATAAAGACAAGAATCATTAATACACCACGACGCCACCACCAGTTGTAAAATATTAATTGAATTAAAATTTAATAAAAATACCATTAAGATGATTTAATAAGACGGATGAAATAAAAAAGGTATTTAGTTGCCTTGAACATTTAAAAATAAAAAAAATAAGTTTATTTAATAAATCTTATTATTTAATTAGGTAAGCATAACTTTAATTAGGCAAGTCATCAATAAGGCTACCGGCGAACTTATTTGTTATATTATTATAACTATTATGGTTTTCATATGAATACGAAATTAATATAATATAGGTAGCTACCATCTCGGAAGATACGGTCACACTAATCGGTGAATATCTAAGGAAATCCGTTTAAGTCTAATTGATTCATCAAAGTTATATATAAGAGACTATTATTAAACATTCAAAGCATCTTTTGAAGTCACGATAAAATAAGCCTAGTAGTTATACCTAAGTTTAACAAAATATTACCTCGCCAAAACATTGCATAGCACGGACACAATGATTGTTTTAAGGAAACGTAAGAAATAAGTACTAAGGGCACAGATACGAAGTCTTAATACGAAATCTTAGCACATTAAAATTACGTATTGTCATTTTTATACGTAAAGAGGACGTAGCGAATATGTTTTTTTTAAATATATATACAACTGTTTCGTAGATACACGCAAACATTTTCTTAGATACTAAATATATCAAGTTTTTTACTTATTCGATATGTTCATGTCAGTACTTTAAGAAACCAAAAGATTCCGCCATAGATAACGAACTTTGATAAAAACATTCGAACATGGTTGTACCCGCGGCGATTCATGAGAATTCAATTATAATCAAAATTGTTGCCTAAAATAGCAAAGTTGAACTATGTACCTATAATGCGGATGTATTTTTTATTCCAATAAGTTAAAGCATAAAATAATGGGGATAACCATTTTTTTGTAAAAGAACACAAATTCCAGCTGATGATACTAAATGGCAATTGCCACCCAGTGGCGCAGCGTGGGTTTACGCCGCCCGGGGCGGAAGTTGAACTCGCCACCCATTAACAAATTTTAGTCGGCAAAACAAAAAAATGATAAAATCTAACCAAAAAAAAACGACAATAACTAACTTGATGACCAAAAAACAAGGTTGCCAAATCTTTTTTTGCCCCCCCCCAAAATGTGCCCCCCGGGGCGGGCCCCCCCTCCCCCCCCCCCCCCCTACACGCTACGCCACTGCTGCCACCCATATAATGAATCCCGAATAAAATTACAGTATACCCCAAGGTTCGCTAAAACGTGATGATTATTCGTGAGAATAAACTTGAAACTCCTCGTCAACAGATCTGCCGCTTACTACTAGCTGTTAATAAGGCACAATTATTACTTACTATTGTTATAAGACACAAATAAATGAGGTGGTGCTTTCGAAGTCGAACATAATAAAAAATTATGTTTCCTACTTTTCCCGATCTACAATTCAGTAATTTCTACAAATACATTAACCACTGTAACGGTGCACAAGTCCTATCACACTTTAATTGAGTATTAATTGCTGTTAACCGTAACCCAATAAAATGATTATAATCGTAATAACCTTGTGGCTTGTGGTTACGTTTTAAACCATATCTATATATTAATATATAATAAAAATGTGAGAGGTGTCCTGTGTGTACGTCGAATATATTAAAAAAAATCTTGGATTCCGATTTTTTATATCTATTTATTTTTTCTTTGTCTCCGTGTTTGAAATTGCATTACCTAAACATAAAATACTGTATTTAATTTAACGCATTAAAATATATTCGTAGTTAATATCATCAAATTACATCTAATCTTCATTACATGAAAATCCATCGATTTCCATCAATTTATAACAATTTACATTCTGAAGTAACGTCAATTAGTTTACGTGGTCTGTCGTTGGCTGGTAACTAGAGTAGGCATGTAAAAAAAATGTTAAAGGTATACATTTCCGTTAAATGTATGTCAATGCTATTCGACAATATAACACTGAATGCAATGTTACGTTATATTATTAATTTGTCACTTGCTTTAACAGACAAAACGAAAATTGACAAGGAAACTTTTACGTAAATTATGCATGAAGTTCGCAGAGACATGTAAAGTTTACCCAGCAGTGGGACATTTATATCACGATGATGATCACAATGATTAAACACGTCTCAAGTCACTTTAACGTAGGAGACATTTGTTAATGTGGCTGGAGATGCAACATGTGGGACGAACTTCTTCTCGAGGTAGGTATTCCCAAAGCGCTATGACATGGGGCTCTCCAAGAAAGGTGCGAAAAGCGTTCTGCTTCAAAGCGGCAAAGCATAGCCGATTCCTGTGATGTTACAAATGTCCACAGACGACCGTGACTATTTTTAATTTTAAGCATAAAATAAGATATTTGTTAGAATGTTTGCAACAAAAATCGAGCATCAATTTTACCCGTTTTATAATCTGAGATTTTTTCGTTTTATAATTTCCGTTTTTATTTTTTTTATTTTTTGTTGTTTCTAAAGAAACGTTCATGGTTATGCACTTCTGTCGTAAGTATTACAAAATGTTTCCTCTCAAAATCACAGTATGGTAGAAATTATACAGTACAAATCGTTTACGAGTGCTATCCTCATTTTAGCCTTGACACGTCGCCGATCAACTTCCGAATGATGAGGAAATTCAAGAAGGATTTCATGTCTACTTCAAGTAGCTTTACAGTTTATCCAGATGTTAAACAATCTATCAACAAACAAGGTAAATCCGTCCCTTACTGACTTTCCAAGTTTAAGTAATATTTCCTTGAAATTAACAGAAACTTGTACGAAATACTAACGCAAAGTTTTAGACAATTTCGGTGTAAAGGAAAATATTATTGCGAAATGTAGAATAATTCTCCTACTAATACTTTATCTATTTGTTTATTTTTATATAACGCTGTAAGGACTCGAAGTTAATATCAAAGTATTTTTGAATAAGATAGCGAGTCAAACCCGCATGAAAACAATTATCCTTAGTGTGGAATACTAGGGCTATTTCTTTTCACGCGGGTTTGACCGCCTGCGGCGCTCACCTGCACGCGTGACTTAATTCGTTGCAATCACATAGCTTTCTGCGTACCTGCAACTTGCGTGATAGGAAAAGTCCCCGTGAAACAATAGAATGCGCATGGCACGCATGCAGACCAAAACCGCACGCGAATACAAACCCAATTGCGGTAAGTGAACTCAAGAAAGCGATGTTGCAAGGTAACAGGTAAACATAACTACATTACGGCGACCCCCAAAGTAGTCACCTGACCGGTCTGACACGTAACCGGTGTTATGTATAGCAACCGGAGTAATGTATAGAACAAAACCGCAAAAATCTTAGCGTGAATCAAAATCCTTTTAAGGTGGTAGAACTTTCTGTCTGTCCCGGGACGTCCTACCTACCGGTCTCTCTGCTACGGCTAAGTCAACATAAGGGCGGTAGGGCAAGGATGTTCGGGCCTTGAGGGGTCCCCTCTTTACCAATTCTCAAAAAGATCGAAGGCGTTCCAACTTAGTCCTTAGCAACGCATCTGTAGCTAACCTCAGTTAAGTCTCTGATCTTACCTAGGTTTGATTACAGATGTCCAACCAGGACTGGTCACATACCATCAGTTGGACTGCATGCTCGTATTCTCTCTCTCGTATTTCCAAATTACAAAAAAAAAGTGTGGAGTTTATGAATGTAGATAACTATCTACCTATCACATTTTATAACTACGAAATCATAAACCAATCCAACGCCGTTATTGGCAACGTCCTGAAGTTACGTCTTATTTTTATTTGCAATAAAAATCTAAGTACCTACTACTCTGGTGAAGTTGAACGAACGCGTAATGCGAAGATATTTTAATACCGTATCAGGATGGATACTTAAATATTTTCCTTTTTGCTAACCGGATTCAAATACGTAACTTTTTTTTATACTTAAACCTAACGATAAAGTAGATGGGCTACCTGATTGTAAGTAGTCACCGTCGCCTATGGACATTTGCAACACCAAACTTCTGTTAGGCCCTGGGAGCTTAGTCTTTTAGCTAAGCTAAGGGTTGGTAAGTGGCTACGGCCGTCTATGAACATCTGTAATCATTCCAGATAAGATAAAAGTCTTTCTTGATCTTAGCCGCAGATGCGTTGCTACCGCCTTAAAACTTTAAACGCTACACTCATAGCCCCACAGTACGATTTTTTTCTGTGTCGTGGGTGCCATGGACACACAATGACGAATACACAATCACCTAGACCCGAACAGAAATCTAAAATCGTCATTCACATTTCTGTCTGGCCGGGGATCGAACACGTCACCCACTGCGTGTTAAACCGATATGGTGACCGCTCCACCTCGCGGGTCGTCCTAAGTACTGAGAACTAAGTTGGTATATAAAACGACCAAGTAACGTTGAAGTTTTTTTTTTATAATTATGAAGTAGCAAATGAGCAAGCAGCCCACCTGATGGTAAGTGGTTACTGCTGCCCATGGACATTTGTAAGCAACCTCATGTAGAACAAGGGTTCTATATGAAGTCTATCACAGATGCATTGCTACTTCCGAGGACTGATATGGTCGCCTCATACAAAAGTGAGCCGGCAATCACACCCTTCCGCGGAACGCAAGAACTGCTTCACGCTAGAAATAATGGAACTGGAATAACAAATGGCACTCTTAAGGATGATCCTGCGAATATGCCAGCGCAAACATCAAAGTATAATACAGAAGGGTAAGGTTTGGCATCGGATAAACCCTACCATGTTCGTTACGTTTGAATTTCCAACCAAAGGCATCGAAAGTCTGCTTATAATAATCATAGGCAAAGCGCGTTTGGGTTATTCTTTAAGTGTATTTAATCAATTTTTATTGTTTATGTTAACAGCATTAATGATCTAATAAATATCATAAAGTTTCGTAAATGATGTAATAGGATAAAAATCGTTCAATTCCACGTACCGTTCAATCCTACCTACCCCGAGCAGCTGGAGCAGTGGAACTTACACAACGACATATATAAAAATACAATATTTTAATTTGAATGAGACATTTCACACACTATTAACAATGAAGTGATGTATGGTTATTGTCTTGGCTTCTGTAATTTTTGCTTGACGTTATTTGCCTATATTTTGTATGAAAATCCATGAAGGTTTTCATGTAAAGTAGCTAACAAATTGACGATAGGATACCGTAGCCAACGTATGACTAATTTGACTGACGGTTTTAAAATATTAAACGAAATAAAGTGAGAGTATGTCTATTGCTTCATAGTTCATACTTAAATATTTATTGAAGTATAATATATGCTATGTGTTAGTATGTCGCAAGAATATTAGAAACAAGGACACGCACTAAATGAGGTGGTTATTTTATAAGCTTCGGGTACCAACAATCTTGATTAGTTTGATGTTGATGATCGTAATAAGATCTGACATACCGATTAAGATGAACGAATAACGAGAAAGGATTTATTCAATAACTGCAACACATTATATAATGCTTAATAGCAATTCATTTTATAACTTTAAATATAGGTATATGCCAAGTAGATCAAGTATTACTGTATCCATTATTCAGAATCAATATGTTAATATATATAAAATGAAGAATATGTTTTTGTAGAATTACATAGTTACTAAACGTTGGAAACTTTTGTTACAGATATTATTATAGTAATAATACAAATAGTAGGTATGTACAGAGGCGTAGCGAGGGGGGGGGGGCGGAGGGGCGGTCCACCCCGGGCGGCACATTTTGAGGGGCGGCAAAAACAGATTTGGCAACCTTATTTCGTCATCAAGTTAGATATTGTCGTTTTTTTTTGGTCGTCAAGTTAGATATTGTCGTTTTTTTTTGGTCATCAAGTTAGATATTGTCGTTTTTTTTTGGTCGTCAAGTTAGATATTGTCGTTTTTTTGGTCATCAAGTTAGATATTGTCGTTTTTTTGGTCATCAAGTTAGATATTGTCGTTTTTTTTTGTCGTCAAGTTAGATGTTGCCGTTTTTTTTTTGGTCGTCATATTACATATTGTCGGTTTTGTTTTGGTACAGCTCGTTGAAAATTTAGATTTTTTAATACCCCTTAATTATTGTGACTAGTTTATTTGATTACCCATAATAAAGCAGATCATAGTGAGAAAAAAGAATGTATAATTTGATTTCTTTTCAGTACAAAAGGGCCCCAAATCCTTGTGTGCCCAAGGGTCCCAACATAGTCTAAGACGGCCCTGGTCGTGGTTGGCATGGACACACTAAGACGAATACACAAACACTCAGACCCAGAACAGAAATCTAAACTCATCATTTACATTTCTATCTGGTCGGGAATGGAACCCGTGTGTGTCAGACCGGTATGGCGACCGCTCCACATGGGTGGCAATTTAGGACGAGACTGAATACTCTTGATTAAGATGAATTTTTTATTATATTATGAAAGTAGCAAACTACTATGCAGACCAGACAGTAAGTGGCTACTGCTGCCCATGGATATCTGTGATGTACCCCAGATAAGATTTAAGTCTCGCCTGACGTTAGTCACAGATGTATTGCCACTAGGGCTGCCAATGTATCAACGACAAAATATTATAGTATGTTTCTATATAACCTATAAAAATACACACAAAATATAGAGTAGGTATTGTAACGAAACAGTGGTGAGATGCTTTACCACCACCCTTGTCACCTTTAGTGTGGTGACAAGGAAGTGAGGTGAGGAGGGGCGAGGGGAAAGAGGTGAGGTCTGGTGAGGAGAGGAGAGGTGTGATGATTGACTTTTGGCAGAGACGTCATTATTGAAAAACAATTGGAAATAATTGCTTAAAGAGTATTTTTCTAGCGTTTTATTTGCATTATAATATTTGTATTCGACGACCCGCGTGGTCGAGCGGTCACCATACCGATCTGACGCGCAATGGGTCCCGGGTTCGATTCCCGGCCAGA
>DWNE01007013.1:0-12583 GCA_018249875.1 Cecropterus toxeus | reverse complement strand
TGTTGAGAAAACTCCGATAGCGCGTTTCAGAATACGATGACGTCATCTGTTGATGAGTAGCGGGAGGTCGCCACAATGGGTATCAAATGAAAGCTATTAAATAGATAAAAATAAATGTATATTGTTATAATTGTTCTTCACTATTCTGACAAAAACTCATATCATTACGATTAAAAATTGTATTTTAAGCATTTGGGTCTTTTGTTTGAATGTTTTTAACGATCTTATTAGTTGCCTTATTATGTTAATATAAATATATGATTATGTTAGTCATGCAACTTTTTATTCAACTGCGTCAAAAATACGGATGTAACGTGTTTCGAATGGTTTTTCGAGTGTATTTAATGAGTAGTATGTATGTCACATATCACACTCTACAGTCCAAACGGCTTTTCGGATTGTGACATATGACATAACATTAGGATGGATCACTTGTCAAAGTGAAATCTATACTATACTAATATTATAAAGCAGTAGAGTTTGTTTGGTTGAACGGGCTAGTCTCAGGAAATGCTGATTCGAATTAAAAAAATCTTTTTGTGTTGAATAGTCAACTTATTGAGGAAGGTTATACGCTACATATCATCTGTATGTTTGTATCTTATGTAGTAGCGAGTGAATCCGCGTGGCACAGCTAGTAAGCTATATTATTTGCAAATATAGCATCTAAAACAAAAAAGACGGAAGGATTAAACGACAAATAACAGAGAAGGGAAGCGAAAAGACTGCAGCACTTATTTTTCTTTTCTGTTTAAGCAGTCGTGTATTTAGTATTTAAAATAATTTATTTCGTAGCTTCTTTTAACGCATTTCTTAGCACTCATTATTTTGCATCCTGATATCCATCATAATTACCTATGTGCACCTAATTTGTAAAGTATGTATCTTTCAATTTATAATTCTTTACAATATAAGAAATGTAATCCTACCTGTTTTAAAAGCGTAATGAAAGACGAATTTATACAAATTCGATTTTAATCTTATCTTCAATTGAACTGGGTTCATGTCACATTCAGTTAACCGATGTGACGAGCGTGACGGAGCGGTGACACGCAATGAATTCCGGGTTCGATTCCCGGCCAGACAAATGTCCTATATTTCTTGGTCTGAGTGTTCGTGTATTTGATATTACATACATATATGTCCATGTCACCCACGACATAGGATAAAAATAGTGTAGGGCTATAGGTGTAAAAAGCATTATTATTATTGTTATTATTAATAATCAACGACCTCAGTGGCGGAGCGGTCACCATACCGATCTGACACGCAGTGAGTTCCGGGTTCGATCTCCGGCCAGACAGAAATGGGAAATGTTAATTTAGATTTCTAGACATAGGTACATATATACCTACCAATTTTTTATCTATAAAAATGTGTAATGTACATACTCTTTATATTAAAAGAATTTGAAGAGCAATCAAACATTATTTCTATATGCGAAAACAGCTATATAGTTCTTTGTTTTTATTGAGTAATTTACAAATACATTAAACACAACATTAAACACAATACATTAAACACAACATTAAACACAACAAATAGTACACTGAATAAATTGAAAGAGTATATGATAAAGGACTGAATCACCACATTGTGGACATACGCTAAACGTCTGAAACTTAAAGCTCAGCTCAGTCCGACCGGATGCGCCGTAGCGAGCGGACTTGTGTTCAACCCGCTTAAGTTGTGTTACGTGAATCAAAACAGTGTCTCGGATCGCTTAGGTAGGAGATTTTAATTATTTTGTAGTGTTTACGATTATTTATGCATAAGTTAATGGTCGGTTGGTGCGTGCTTTGTGTGTTTAATGTGTACTGAAAGTTACTCTTTAGTAATGTATTCTGAAAGTTTTTAAAGTTATAAATATTATTAATTTTTTATTAATAATATATTCTTACGCCTAAGTAGGGTAAAGTCATTGAATGATTAAATAATTTTCGCCCGAAAAGTTTGAAGTCAGTTTGCAGTAAAAAGAAATGTAAGGATTTTTTTTAATGATGTTCTGTAATGTTACAAAGCCCTTTAAAACAGCAAATGTAAGGACGACTTGCTGATTTTTTAAACATTAGATTTTCGTTGAAAACTTTTTACATTTACTTTTATATTGACTGTTTTAGAAATGTTTTTCTCGGCATTTCTTTAATTAAGTACTTAAACATCAATATTAATAATTATGCAAATTAAGACAAAATTGCTTAGAAAACTTACGGTAAGTTTTTTCAATGTTTAAATAAGTAGAATTAAATAGAGACAGATTTCAAAGTCGTTTTATATGTTTGTAAGCGAAGTTATTACAAAGTTAGGACAGTAAATGGGCAGGTTGTATGCAAAATTGGAGACGCTTCAACATTTTGTTTTAATGTAAATAAATAAACATTTACACTCTACATTTGTGTAAACAGTACTGTTCATGGGAGATACTACTCTACAATAAATATAGAGAAAGAGAAAAATAAATACATTTCATATTGAGAATAGACCACTTTTGTTTTATGACAATATTATAAACATTAAGAAAACAAGGAAAACGTACAATTATGCGTGGGCTTATCATTGTGTACTTGACCTGCGTAATATATTTAGTTATCTTTCTGAAACTTTAGATAATATTACTATCGCCTTTTCCTGTTGGAAATGGAATTCTTTGACTATATAAAGTTAAAAAACCGTTTATTAAAAATATATTTGTTTATTCCGTAGTCAGTACAAATATAAGAATAAAAATGAATGGCCGCAAATAAGTAATAATATATTTTTTTATTTTTTTTGTTTGTATAATTTACTAAAATTTAATTTTAAGAATTATTCCTAAGTTAATATTCATTCATTGAAATATTCTTACTCTATCAAAAGTAATTAGAATTTACGTGAATTAGAATGTATGTGACAGTTTTTAAAAACTGTGACAAGTGGTCATCTGGATATTTCTAAACATCTTCATATATTGAACAGGAGTTCTATTTGAAGTTAATCAAGGACGCGGTTACTCCCGAAGACTAAGATGTTCGCTTAATAAGAAAGTTAGTCTATAAGGTGAAAAGAGGTTTTATATTAGAGCGTTAAATTGTTATAATCAATTTTGTTGACTGTACCCGAACTTTGGACATATAAAAGTAATATAAAAGTGATAAACATTTACTACGAGAACTTCCAGATATAAGGCTTTAACATCTTTCGTTGATAATAAAAAATTTACCCCCAAAGGTGCCTTTGGAAGTTTTTATTGTTTGCGTACATTAAGTTACTCGGTAATTCTATTATGAATTATAAATTACTCTCAAGTATATAAAAAAGTTTAAAGTTGATATTTTTATGCTTAGGAGATGAGTTTTGTGAATTAGGCGAAATGAGATGGAGTGTTTTATGAGTTTGGTTTTAATTGACGCAGTGTAACAACTCGTTTGACGCAACTATGTAAGTTTCTGGGTTCAAATCCGAAGTAGATATTTATTACGCGAGATGATATTTAACAGTTCTTACCAAATTAATAATGTACTAAAACATGTTTTTGTTTTGAATATTTTTAAATACCTATATTCTACATAATTAGGTAACATTAATTTAAATGTTTAATATCTTAACATAATTATGATGGTAGCATAACTATTTTGCTACTTTTTAATAATAATTAAATAATTTTTATGTGACTTTAAACCAAACATTTTTTTTAGATAGACAAAAAATATTTTGTTCCTGTTTCTTTTTATTAAAATATTTTAAGCTTAACCTAAAGTTTGACGTATTGAAAATCAGTGATTCTTGTGTACCGCAACGGGTACCATACAGAGTAGGTTTATTCCATGTTTAGGGTTCGTTTACGTCCATAAATATTGAAAGTGTCATGACAGGTAAAGCTTATTTTACCCGACTGCGTCACAAATAGGGTAATGTTTTTCGAATGTATGTATGTACGTATGTTTATTTCATTAGCTACAATTCAAAGAGCTTGACTGGACTGTAAAATATCATCGAAATCGTCTTAGTTTGCAGAATGACATAGGCTAAATAATTTTAAAATATTACGTTTGAACAGAAAGAAGGAATGTTTTATTATCGTAACAATATGATACCAAGTGGAAGAGAATAATAGACCAGGAGAAAAATATTTTGTATGGTGGCGCGAAAGTCATTGCCCTATCGGAAGATTGTATAATTTTTGCAAATGACGGTTATGCTTTGATATACATATGTAAAGTACAGGGAGACAAAATGCACATCAATAAGACATGTCGCTATACTCCTTATGAACGTATTACCGGGTCGCCTACTATCATTTTGGTGGTTTGTCTTGGTCAAGATCACCACATTTAACCATTCCTGATTTCTTTTGTGGGGTTTCTGTGGGGACGTGTCGTCTCCAATTCTGGCTGCGGCCACTGGGCCAATATTACTCTTATTGAATAAAAAAAACACATAAAATATACAAATAAAATCAGGTGATAGCTTTTGCGCCACCCTATGTTATAATACTTTTAATGTTACTATTTTGATTGGAACCCCTAAGAAGTTTGTAATTAAATATAATATTATACATACACTTGCAATAAACTTTGCAATAACGGGTTAAACGTAAGCAATTATTGTTTTGAAGAAACGTGATAAACTTGTAGTAAGGCTAAGAGCAGTAATAGACTATTGGTAGGAACTCGGACTCTCAATCGAGGATCCAAGGTTTGAATTCCGGGAATGCCTGATTTTTCAAAAAATGATGTGCATATTAGAAGTTACTTATCTCATTTTTTTTTATATAGAAAGAGTTCTCAAAGGTGGAGTCTACCAATTTGCTCTTACCTGGCGCGGTGAACTATAGCCTTAAATTCTTTCATTCCGAGAGAAGACCCGTGTCCAGCAGTGGGACAGTAATTGATTGACGAGAGAAGGGCAATGTAGATATAAACGGAGCATGCACATCGTCGACCCGCGTGGCGGACCGGTCACCATACCGGTCTGATATGCAGTGGATCCGGGGTTCGATCCCCGCCCAGACAGAAATGTGAATGATGAGTTTGTTCTAGTGTGAAGATGATTTATGTTCTAGGGGTGTTTATGTGTTTGTCTTTGTGTATCCAAGCACCCACGACACAGGAGGAAATCCTACTGTGGGGCTATGAGTGTAGATAGCGTTTAAAGCGTTTATGCACATAATATACATACTAGATCGATAAGGTTGCGTAAATGTCTGTCGCGGGTGTATAAATTTTATATCCAATATTTAAGACTATTACGTAGAACCTTGTCTCAAGCATGCCTAACTAAAAATCCATAAAAGTACAATCATTAAAATGGAATGATAATTATCCAAAAACATAAAAAACAGGTTTCATACGTAGGTATTATAAAATTTTCAGGTTGGTATTAAATATGGGTGGGTAACGACTAGTAGTATCTAGATGTAACGTAGTTCTGAACTTGGTTGATGTCTATCGCTCGGCATATATTTATTCATAGCAAGTAGAACCTGGTAATCTTTAATGGTAGACTCAGTGGCGTAGCGTTGGCTTACGCCGCCAAGGGGCGGAAATTGAACTCGCCACACTTAATGCAAATTTTGACGACCAAAAAAAAAAACACAATATCTAACACTTGACAACTAAATGCAAAACAAACAAGACAAAATATAACTTGACGACCAAAAAAATAAAAAAAAAACGACGATCTACTGTTTTTGCCGCCCCCCAAATCTGTTTTCGCCGTCCTTCTAAATGTGCTGCCCGGGGCGGACCGCCCTTCCGCCCTCCCCTCGCTACGCCACTGGGTAGACTTGAAACCGTTAAGAAGTATATAACAAAGAAGTAGTGAACAAGCAGTACATCTGATAGTAGGTGGTCACTTCCGTCCCTAGTCTATAATACAGTCCATACAAAATTAGAGTTTTACTTGGAATCACTAACATTGTTACCTATGATAACTAAGCTAGAATGTCTTGGGTGTTTCTATATGATACCATACCAGAAGACTACATAGCCTAAAACTGTTGTTATGTTCCCGGATCAGTAAGGGCTACGGTTCCCTGATTGTCGTAAGAGTCAATTTAAAGGTGCGTGCGGGTGGTATGAGCGGGAGCTGAAACCAGTCCAGCCGGTCCAGGGAAGGACGGCGGTATATGTGGTCGCATATCGTCGTAAAAACCAGACGGTACGGTTCGGTATGGGCCCAGCTGTTCATCTGTATGGAGCCCGATGGGGCAACATGCTCAGGGGACTCCAGTCGCGTTCCTTCCGAGATCCTTCCTTTGGAGATCCCGGATTCCTCTTTGCAGCGAGGCCAACGAGAGGTTTTAGTGCGGTAAAAATCCCACATAACCCGGCATCGCTGTAACGGCGTCGGATACCTTTTGAAGGTTCCCCCCTCAAGTATGAAAAAAACATTACATTACATACAAATACTTTAGTCAGCACCCACCTTTATGTGTGTAATTAAAACTCTATCACTCTGTATGCGATTAATAATTCAAGCTGAAAATGAGACGAAGACCTTCAAATATTCAGAGGGGTGTGAATATTTATGCTTTCGGGACATTTCTATATTATTTTGTTTTAAGGTACACGAAGTGCAAATATTATATTTTAATACGACTATCCTTTTTTATTAACCGATTTTCATAAACCAACTCCATATATCTGTTATGTATGTTATTTTATTTATCTGTACTAATATAGCCTATATGAAGCTAGCCAGCTGGTATCCACAGCCTTCCACCGGAAAGCAAGAACTCTCTTTAGAAAATGTCGTAATACCACCGCTTCGGCCGAACTGTGCATTTTTTTTAATTTATAAATATGAAGTAGCAAACGAGCAAGCATGGGCTGCTTGCTCGTTTGCTACTTCATATTTGTGGTAAGTGGTTACTGCCGCTCATGGCCATTTGTAAGCAACTTCATATAGAATTGGGTTCTATATGAATTCGACCATAGATGCGTTGCTACTCTCGAGGACTGAGATGGTCACCTCATATAAAAGTGAGTCGGCAACCACACCCTTCCACCGAGACAAAAGAACTAGGCGAATATTCTTTTTAACAAATTGAAGTAGGTGGTGGTAGAACTATTTGTGGTTAATAGTTCTACCACCTATTTCTGCCGAAAAACAACAGTGTTATGCGCTGTTGTATTGTTATGTTGTATTCTGGTTTAAAGGGTGTGGTAAGACATGTTATTCGGGGCATTTCAAATTAGTTTTCAGGGTAACGCATCTGTGGTTAACCTCAACTAAGAACAAACATTACGCTATGTTTTTTCTTATGTAGTGGGTGAAATCGCAGAACACGGCTAGTTTGTTATAATTCTAATAAAAAGAAAAGAGAAAACCAAAAAGATACTTTTTTGGTTTTCCCTTTTCTTTTTACTAGCCAAACCAAAAAAGTATCTTCTTGGTTTTCTCTTTTTTTTTACTAGCCAAACCAAAAAAGTATCTTTTTGGTTTTCTCTTTTCTTTTTACTAGCGTGCGTGATATCAAATAGTCTACAGCCTTCCTCGAAAAATGAAATTCAACACAAAAATATTTTTTCAATACGAACCAGTAGTTCCTGGTATTAGCGCGTTCACCAAATAATTAAACTCTTTATCAGCTTTATAATAATAGTATAGATCATTTATTGACTAGTATTTTGATGTCCTACAGAAATATTATTAGAAAGTTATGAAGTATTAATAACATTCTCGGGAATATTCAGTACCATTTCAACGCGATGACAGAATTATTTATGTGTACCGGCAAAGTTGGAAAAAATAGCCTACAAGTACGGTGGTTTAGGCGGTGCGGTTACCTTGATATGTTTTATTTATGTTTTGGGTTCTGTGCTGCCCGTTTATTTGTGTCGTCACGCCTGCCAGAGTCCCGGGTTCGATTATTGTTAAGATAAAAGTTAATATGGTGTTCTGATTTGTATCTTTATGGAATTACATTTTTGTTGTTATGGACGCATTGTCTACCTTTTATTTACCTAGTCCCGGGTTCGATGCCTGACACTGGCCAGATTTTTAACTGTAGAGACCTCAGTTGAATTTTATTTTCTTGGTTGTTGTGTCTAGTTTCAGATAAATATAACATAGGATGGTAGACAGGCAGACATCTCAATATTATTGTGTAGTGACTACACATCCTAAGACAATATTATTTTGGTCAAAATTGAATCTTTTCGTACATTTTGACCGAAGTAATCACTCTATATCGATCTATAATCACTCCATTTTATGTTTTGGTTCGAAGTCTGACAATGTACGAGTAGCGTATAATAGTATAGTTATGTTTTCCAGTTGGTAGAATTAGTGTAGTTCGACTGGAGAGGTATCACTGCTACGCTTATTTCTAGCGTAAAGCAGTTCTTGTTCTGTTCTCATTTTGTTGGAAGGGTGTGGTTGCCGACTTATTTATATATAAGTCGAATCTCAGTCCTTGGGAGCACTAATCCGTGGTCGACTTCAATTAGAACCCCCTGTTCTAAATTAATTAGTTTCAAGTCCACGGGCGGTAGTGGCAACCTATCATCAAGTGGACTATATGCTCGCTTGCTACTGGAAATTTATTAAAAAAAAAACAAAAACTAAATGTGGTCTTCATTCAGAGTTAGACAGTATCTATAAAACGAGTGCCGGGATTAAATGGCACGATTCTCTCTATTCTTGGATCTCTCGTTAACTGGACACATGCCTCTCGCCTCTCAGCAGTGCACCTTAAAGGCTAAATGGATGAATCTGTGAACGACTCCAGAAATAATTTCAACCTCATTTGAAAACTTTCATAGGTATATTGTTAGAGAAAAGAGCTGAAACATTAACTTAACAAAATAGCCCACCAATTATGTTGAAAATATTTAACCACGGTATTTACGAACTCATTTCTGCATTTGTTAGCACGCACCGCATTGTAGGCACTTACAATTTTGCAATGTAACGACGTGTACAAATCTATATTGATTATATCTATCGTGCAAAAGATTCGCAAATAATAGGTACTTTGAAATCTAGACCAGGTTCAATAGAATTGGTAAAATATAAAGAGACAAGAGCTAGGCCAACTCTTTGTTAGACTAAGTATTAAAGTATATATTTTATCCAGTATTGCCTTTGATAGGCTCAATCATAATAAATGATCCTGTACCACATTTGTTCGGTTTGAAAGGTTTGTTGAGAAATCGTACCCACATAGTTTAACACAATAGATGAAATATATTGTTGTAACCTTAACACGATTTTCTTGTACTTTTTGTATGAAATTACTCATAGTGAATGAACACGCAGCTCACCTAATGTAGGTATATGTATATTGGCCTTAAAGGATATCTGAAATAGAATCCAAAAACGTCTAGAGCCTTTAGTACGACGTTATTTTGTTTCCTCCAACCGATCAAGACTTTTACGTTTTTAGCTATAAATTACAACTTGCTTCACGTGTTACTACATAAGAAAAACAAACAGCATTATTGTATGAAGCCTATAGGCGTTTTCAATAAACGTTTTATTTATCTAAGAATTTTTCAATTCGAATGAGTAGTTCCTGAGATTAGCGCGTTCAACCAAACAAACAAACTCTTCAGATTTATAATATTTGTATAATATAATGTGTCTTGAACGTTTATGTTAACGTGTGTGGTCTTGTTTACAATGATGAGCGAAAACGTAAACAGTAATTGTTTTGAGGAAAGGTAATATTATTTTATTTTAGTTAAGTAGCAATTGCACATATATAGTATAGTCCACCTGATGGTAAGTGGTCAGTGCCGCCCATTGAGATCTGTAAGCAACTTCATACAGAAGAGGTGTTCTATCTGAAGTCGATCACAGATGCGTTGCTAATCCCGAGGACTACGATGTTCACATGAAATACAAGTGAACCGGCAACCAAACCCTTTCACCGATACGCAAGAACTTCTTCACGCTTGAAACAGGTGCGGCGGTGGTGCCTCTCCGGCCGAACTACACTGGTTCTACCACCTTGTTCTAATGCCCTTTTACTAATAAGAAAACTGCTACCCGGTGAGACGTTACACAGTCATGTGCTCTTCATTGTTTACAAGTGGCTTTGCATAAATTTAAATTTCCTTTCATTTTGTATGTCCCGTGATACGCAAGATCGCAAGTAAATTATCTTAAATCATATAAACGGAAAAACATGAACAAAAACCTTATAAAGCAACATCAATCCGATGTAGAGAATTTTACCCACAGGAAAAACAACAAACAAAGGGTAAATAAAATATGGATCTGAGTAATAAGTTTGCACGCTACGCCTGTCTCTTCCTTGCCACATCGTTTAAACAGGTACACATAATATTTAGCACACCTGTTATGAGGCAAAAGAATGTATGAGGTCTTCGGTTCTGATCATTGGAATATATTTTACGCCTATATTTTTTATCATATAATATCCATACGAATTAATATGCAAACGTTTTGAAGTAATTTTTAATATATATATATATTTTAATTAATATAACAAACCAGTTTTCAAAAGTTTTTTTATTTAATCCTTACTTAAAGATTAAGGTGGCTTCATTGCCACTTCTGCTTTTCAGAAGAGGCTTGTAACGAGTATAAGACTGATTCATTACAACGCTTTTAAGATAAAATATGTATATTAATGTTACTCATAATATAAATGCAAAAGTTTGTAAGGATGTATACTCTTTCTAGACTCATAACCCCACACTAAGATTTTCTCCTATACCGTGGATAGCACACAAACACACACACACACACACAAACACCGAGACCCAGAACAGAAATCTAAATTATCATTCTGATGTCTTTCCGACCGGGGATCGAACCCGGAATCCACTGCATGTCAAACCGGTATGGTGACCGCTCCGCCATGCGGGTAGTCGATATTTATGTGTTTGTTTCACACAAAAACTGCTGGTGAGAATTTGAAGCACAGATTGTTTATGGCCTCGTTTACCATAGGATATTCATACCATGGTAAACATGACATAAGCAGGCGGAGCCGTGGAATAAGCTCGTATAAAATAATATAAGTAATGTTACTTTAATATAAATCCAATAATATTTTTAATGCCTCCCGATAGCCACGTTTAATAACTATAACGATTCGCAATAAAAGTTAATGTAATGCCAATCTTTGATAGCGTTGCCAACGTATTTTTATTTGGGAAGAAACGATAAAGTTCGTATTGCTTGTGAGTAACCAAATACTGGTGATAATCTATACCACCCCCAGCCGTCCGAGATTCCAAATACAGGTACGGACTATTCTAGGAACAATTATTTGAATTTGCGTATTAACAATAAATGATGATCAGCAATTTGGATGAAGCCTACTATATTTAATGTTTATTATATAAGTTATTATAATAATATACATACTGTTTTTTGTTTATTTTAGTTTAATTTAGTAAAATAATTTAAGATAAAAATGTAATAAAAATAATTTAAAAATAAAAAAAATACAATAAATTAGAGTTAAGAGATCTGGAAGACGATTATGATGAGCTCGTTTTTTTATTTCTTCAAAGGCTTCCAAATAACACTTCGCTTATGTGAGGACGTTGCCCATAAAAGTATGAAAAGTAACCGGGGCCTAGAGGACGAGGAGAACCAAATGATAAAAATCAAAGATATTACAAATTTCGAATTAGTTTCCTTTAATTCTCACTCACGTCACTGCCGAAACTATTCTTCAAACATAAATGTACGTTAGATAACGCGACGCGTTCCACGTCGCAAAATGGTGTACCACCGATTTCAGCGATGCGGTATCGCAACACATTCACACCTATTCTAAAAATATACATGTTACTATTGTAATTAATACTTGTAATAGTTTTACTTGACTATTTTGCGAAATCGGCTTTTTTATTTTAATATTCAGGCCAACAAAATTTCGCATCTGTATAATCTTAGTTGTTCTAACACGCGAAATACGAAACCATTACATTTATTATCAAAACCGTGTACTTCGCACTTATTATCGCACTTAATTTGTAACAAGTCACCAAAAATAGATAAATAAAATGAAAATGGAACAAGGTTTTATAAAATGAAAGGAGTTCCAATTCAGAAAACATACAATATCTCTTTTACTTTAATATTTAAACACCCCATATTCCAATTCGAAATATTACTTTACGAAAAACGTTTATATAACGGCGTGTAATAAAATTTTATGTAATGCCAACCTTTGGCAACGTTAGTGTAATATGGAGGCTGTATGTTTCATTTGAAAGTGCTCATTATCATGTCACATTTTGTTTCTTAATATTCTTTTACAATCATTTTTAGATAAAATTTATTTTGATACTCGTAGGCATCTTGAAGAAAACTGTGTTGTGGGTGTTTTAAAAATGAAAATATTTACGGTTAAGGTATATAATTAACTTGCTCTTGCTTACTTACTTAATTGTATTTAATGTATACTATTTAATAGTATTAATTTATACTTACGGTTAAGAGCAAACAATAAGATAAACTTAGAAACTAGAAAAAAAATGTTAGCGGTCACGGGACGCTTGGCAGATGTGAAACATCGTGTTTGTACGTGTAATATGCATTAAAGACACGATTGTGACAGAACCTTGATATAAAGCAAGATAAAAAAACATATGACGATTTTTTTACGGGAAAT